>QZCP01000313.1:0-53800 GCA_003956705.1 Brevipalpus yothersi
AACGCAGTAATGTGTCATAAACACTCCAGCCCAAAGATCGTGGGCTACAGAGAGAGACTGTAAGAGAGAGAGAGAGAGAGAGAGATCCAAAAAGAAATGAGTCACTTGCCTCCGAGACAGCGAGGAAGTCAGTTCAATCTTCCCAAGTTAAATAAATGTATTCAATGTTCGATGTTGAAAAATTAATTGCAATAAGTTGCATTGCAAGAACCATTCTGGAATGCCCATTCGCACATATCTGAACGAGAGCCACACTTTCCCCTGAAACAGTATGATCTGTGTGGTGATTCTTGGCATTCATATCCATTGGCAACGACAAAATTAGCTGGACATTTACTTGACTTGCCATCACACAGCTCAGGAATGTCACACGAGTCATCAGCGGCTCGACATTGTGTTCCATTATCTGAAAACATACATGTCCGCTTATCGCAACATGGTCCATTGTAGCATTCTGATCCTTCAGTTAATTTACACTCTTGATCGCAGCAGTTTCGGCAGGTATCTTGTAGACAGTCACATTGCTCTCCATCATCAAGGAAGCCATCACCACAAACTGGACTTCTAGGCTTTATCTGCCTTCTCAAGCATGCAAGCTGCTTTCTTACCTTTTTTTGCATCGCTTCCTTGCTGCAGTTAGACCATTTCATGCTTGCGCTTGGCACCTTGGGATGCGTGTCCATTATCCACCCGCCACCTTCACCAGGATCGCACACTGTTCTATTGATTATTTGGGGAAGCCCCATATTGGATCCAAGACAATGGAGAAGGTACCACGGTATTTTAAGTCTGTATTGGGTGGAAGTGCCCAAAAAAATTCCACTAGGACCCGAGCAAAAACCCTCTCGAAGAGTCATGGCAGGTGATTGTTTATCTACAAAAACGAATTGAAGTTGAATCAAACAATCTTCAACCAATTCGAAGAGGAAGAAATGCGACAGGGACACGAATTGTTTTATAAAGGGATCTGATGTTTCTAGTGCGCCTAAGAAGCTCTTACTTACTTTCCCCCATTAAAATGACAACATTGACGGTATTCTCTTTATCATAATTTTCGTACCTTTCACGGATGAAAGTACGGATGACTTCATAAGTCAAGTTTGATTCAGGTTCCAAAGCTTGTGTCCACCCCTCATATACTGCCAACAAATTGAGATCCATTAAGTATCGATTAGCAATGTTGATGTAGTTCTGCAGAGTATGATCAATATCTGGTGTTTGCTTAAGAAACAACTTGGACAAGACAAACTTGACGGTCATGTAACCAGTCTCATTTTCGAAAAGCTCTCCATATTCTGAAAGTGGCTGGAGGAATCCATCACTCAGATCAGCATCTTTGGCAGTTACCTCTTCCTGCTTCTCATCTGATAACACTTCACCGCTTGTCTCAGTAGGATCATTCTCTAGCTTATATCTCTTAATAATGTGTTGTCCTGATTTGCTTCCACTTTTCGGTTCTATTCCAAACTGATATCCAGTGCCTAGAAAATTTCCTCTAACCTCATCACCACATTTCACAAACGAAGCAACCTCCCAATCTGAGTAATCATTGCCTTTTCTGAGTATAAAACATTCACATTTCCTGGCATCAGCAAGACGGCAGAAAGGAGCTTCTCGAAGAGGTAATAATAATGTCTCACCATTGACAACAATTCTGAGAATTGGCCTTTTCTCTCCATCTGTAGTTATCCAATCAAGCGAATCGGGGTCAATAATCTCAACATGAGACAATGCCAGGACTAACAACATTGAGATGGAGAATAGAATTCTCACCATTTTCAGACAAAGCAATTATCACTGAAGCTCTTGGTTAGGCGAATAATATCACAATATCACAATTCAAGTTGCTACATGTACTGCTTGATAGATTATATTCATCAACAAACTCGAAATTAATCCCAGTTATCATCACCCTCATACTTTCTAACAATGCTGGCTCACCATGATTCAGAATCCTATTCTTGAATAATGCCCTCAATACCCGCGCAATTCGAGGCCAAATATTTTTCTGCTAGTAAGTGTGTTTTATTCTCAGATTTGAATGATTATATTGATATTGGTCAGTTCATTTTTGATCATCATGCAATTGAAGTCTAGAATTCACGTCCAAACATTGTTACTCAGTATGATCGGAAGAGAGCATATGTGATTGATTCAAATCAGATCATTCAGGTCCATTGTCATTATCATTAGCATAGGTGAACATATTCATGCTTGATTTGGAATTGTTGAATTGATTGTCTTCCATGAATTTTTCTTGCTCAAGGTTCCCACTCCAGCTGAGTTGAGAAACCTTTCTCTCAACTGTGAGGGGCCCCACCATGATTGAGGTTTCCAGAGCTACAGTGGATCATAGACTTATAGACCTGTCCAGAATAGGACAGGGAGGTTATTCCCTACATTTTGGCTCTGTTATCACATTTCTTAGAGCATTCCTTGGTTGATTCTGTCTAACGCTTTTGTTACAAGCATGAATGCATCAAACAGAGAGACTTATTTGAGAGATTCTTTCGTGTTCACAAGGGGAGTAGTTGCAAGTACATTGCAGTATATTTTTTATTCTAGCAAGCTCTTGTACATTGATTTGGCAGTGTATATCCAGTATTTTGAAGCTAGAAGAGTGATGTGGTACTTGGAGAAAAAACAAAATTCTGATATTTCTCGGCTCTTGCACTTAATGATCTGGCAGTCTGGGTTCAATTCACAGAAAAATCAGATCACAGAAAGTGCGATTGCTAGAAGAAAAAGAGACAAGAAGTTGTTTCTCATGGAAAAACATAATCAAACCAAGAATATGGAAATTGAGTGGCTTTCTCATGATAAATATTTGAATTTTGTGCCCGATTGATAGCTATTATGATGGTAAAAATAAGAATTGACTGTGTTCATCATGACTCATGAGCAATTTCGTCGAGCATACAACTAGTCATAAGAGTACTAGAAGGTATTGACTGAGTGTGGATCGACAAGATGAACAGTTCTAGACTCAGCTTAGGAGTGATTTTTCTGTAGTTTATATGGATTTAATTTCAAATTTGACTTACAATTGTTAGATTGAGATAAGCCTGGCTCATGAGCACATCATAATATGTGGTGGAGAAAAGAATGAAGAGGCTTCTGGACAGTTTCAAGCTCCATCGTATATTGTATGATACGACGATTGAGATCATGATATTTTCTTCCATGCTGAGGTATTTGATGTCCACTATTCTAGAGGGTAAAACGTTTTTTATTGATTTTCTCTTCATATTTCAGGAGAGAAATTAGAAAATAAATATCAGGATGATGGTTCCTTATTTCATCATTGAGCTGATGATACCAACCCTCAAAATGATCAGTATTTCTGATGCAATTTCACATGGATGGTAAGAATCGACCTCTTATCGATGTTCCAAGTGTGATGAGGCAAGAATCGCATGGAAAACCTTTCCTCCAACTTGGGAAAGCTTCAGATCGTTAAAAACAGGATACTAGTTCCATGGCTAATTGATATCAAAAACGATTAAGAGGAAAGTTTCTAAATGAAGAAGCTTATCGATGTTGGGTGAATGTTAACAAGTTGGTAGGGCCCGTCATACGACGGGCCAGTTAGATCAGAGTAAATTTGAAAATGTGTCCAGGCTAAGACGCTCACAGCTCGCTTCGCTCGCCGTTCGCTACGTACTGGCCAGCATGAAGCGCTAATCCTTTTTGGGCCTCTGGCGTTGGAAGAAAATGGAGGAGAAAGAGAAAGAAAGAGAAAAAGAAAGAGGCAGAGAAAGAGAACTCGCTACGCTCAATTGACTTTTTATTGGTTTGCTGCAGTAATAGTATAGATGAAAGGCCTGGATTTTTATCGCTTTTTTTCTTCCTCTGTCTACTCACATATTACCGTTACTCACTTCCCTTCTTTCTATCTCTCTTCCATACCGGGACCAAGTAAGGCTGAAGATAATTATCTTTCTCTTTCTACCGATTATAGCCTTTCAAAATCACTCTTTCCTTTCACACACTTTTTCTTCCTCCATCACGATAAAGCCAGTGATATACATTCTATCTTCCATTCTTGTTCTTATTTACCTGTTTTTGAATCTTTCTGTCAAATATATACCTGTTGTGAAAACTTTTTGACCTCCTCTATTCTCAGTGAAAACATCCCAAATTATTCTCACTAAATACATTAGAGAGAGAATCTTTTCACCTCTATCTATCTGATCCTCCTCGAGTCTAGTGCTAGTTTTCATCCATCAAACAACATAGTTTTGCGTACCTCATCTTGCATCGGTACTATCATCATATGAAAACAATCAGTGAATCATAGAGCTAATCACAGACTTTGTTCGTCAACTGGTGTTAATAGTTTATCAAACGATTTTTAATTGATTTCAATCGGACAGTGAGTGAATCGATCTAAATCTCAACCCATCTCGATCGGATAGATATCCAATTGAACTCTCTTATCCACTAAACATTGAGACCCTTCAATTTTCACTCCAAATAGAGTGGATCTTTTCTTCTCATAATTCGTCAAGTTTATTTTCCATCTTCCGGATTGATACATCAATACGTACTTACTCTGGACTACACATTTGATATTAGAAAGGTAAACCATCACATCTCAAGCTCTCAACTTTCTTTCTCTACTCCCCTCTCTTTTTTCTTCTTTTTCCTCCATTCTCTAACGAAGTCTGAGCTATTCTCAGGATATCTCACAACTTGTCAGACTTTCTCCAAAATAGCTCAGACTTTCTCCACTATATCTCAGACTTCCTCGACATATCTCAGACTTCCTCGAGATACCTCGGCCTTCTCAAGATCGCTCAGGCTTTTCTCCCTCACACAATCTCTCTCTCCGTTCAACTTCTCTCTCTCTGTATTTATTTTTCTCACTAACTTGATCCCTGTTTCTTTCTCCGTGTGGCTGGACAGTCTTTGGGAGCTCAATTGACTGGGCACCCGAAAAGAGTCTAGCCATTTGGCGAGGGGACTGGGTGGAGTCACCCAAAATATCAAACAACAGAAAAATTTACCTCCTGTGATTAATATTCATCATCTTTCCGATAATGAACAATCATGGTGAAAAATGAGATCATCATTGTCATACTCTTTCTCTCTCTTTCTCTCGCTCACTCATTCGCTCATAGCATTCGTGGAACATCCCCTTCCGTTTGGAGATCGGTGTGAACATCAACCGAATCAATATCCCAATAAAATGAATGCATGAGAAAATTCATTCTCCTAATTAAGGTAATAAGCAGACTCTCTCGGATCACTCAGATTACTCTATGCTCAAGGTATAAAAAGGTATTGTAATCAATAAAGAGAGACAGTTCACAAGAACTTCTTTACTAGTTCTCATCAATCATTCAAATCTACTGTGAACCTGATTTTGTCTCATTACCTTTGTTTATTATACTACATTGAATCAATTAATATATCATTCTCAAGTCTTACTTGAATCTTAATCAATAAACTGAGTTCAAGTTAATGATTTCGTTTCGAGTGTGAAAACTAGAGTAGACAAAGATACTTCTAATTGGTTAAGCTTCCGCCGAACTGTTTCGAGTAGGTTTTAGCTCGAGCCCAAAAATACCTCTCAATACGAGGAAATACGAAAAAAATTCTGAAAGAAATCTGTAAGCTAGATGAGCATCAAGGGTAAAAAAGTTCAAGTAATTTATATCTTCATATAGCTTATCTATTGGCAGGAATGTTAGACCCATAGATCCTTCAAAAATGAGATGAACACAAATTCCACATAATATGAAGATAGTTTTGATCTCAGAACACTTCTCTATACCACTTGGAGGGTATGAAAGAGACACTTTTTGATGACAACGTTTGAAAAAGCAGCTTCAACTTCTCTCATGATTGGGCATTCGAGGTCTAGCATAGCATTTTCTGGTTCAGAGTACGTTTGCCTTGAGCTTCTGTCAGAGTTTTTAGCGTAATTTTGTAAATTCTCTCTGTCCAATTTGGCAGCGAGACATGGAAAGGCAAACATTGACCCACGCATCATACCATGTATAGTGTATGACTGAGCAAAAAGTATTGGCAATACGTAGAATGTCCTCCATGTAGACTCCATCACAACCACACAGAGAGTTCATCATTCATTCTGAAGCAGATGCAACGATGTTCCTGCTACCACTAGTTCAAAAAAGTGAAAATCGACCCTTCTTTCAATCATATTCCAAGACTCAGTGATGAAAATTAGCCATGAACTCTAAGGTAAAGGAGGTTGAGTTGACACTTTCGTTGCTCAGTACTTCGAATACCCATAAAATCCAAAACTCCGAGAGAGACGAGTCTTATCCACTGTTTCATCATATATCTGTTTATGTGAGCGTTCTAGGTGACTGATCACTCATAGAATCGAAATGCTAAATGGTTCAAAAAATCTCATTTCATTGTACTTCTTCTTTCATCTTCTTTTCCTCTCTCACAGACACTTATATAGAGGTATGCTCTCTCTTTCTTTGACCAATTGATCTATCCGATCTATCTTGATGTTTTCTAGGTGAGAAGACGTCTCAAAAGGCAAGGCTACTATCCGAAACACAGAGCATAAAGAGAGAGAAACCTGTGATGTTAAAAATTGATAACAGAGAATGACACTCTCACAGAAAAAGATAAGACAGAAGGTGTCAGCAAAGGTAGGAGGTAGGGATCTTGGATAGAGAGCCATTCATTGTGAAAAGGATGTGGCCGTAAAAAGGGCTCTTTTGGCCCTTGTCCGATTTTTATAAAAATTATATATTTGAGAAGTTCATCATTTACAAATTACTATGACACCAAGTTCGGGGTGTCTAGGTCAACGATTGCTTAGTTGGCGAGGTTCAAAGTTGAACACAAAAAGTGTCCTTAATCTCAGATTTTTGCTGATAAACACATGGAATGCATGATTTCAGAGTTGATTACTCATGGATGAATCATTGATATAGTTTGAGTCAAGTTTTAGTGGCAAAAAATGACAATTTTCTGAGAATGCTATTTTTTCAACGTATCAATGGAATCTACAGTTTCAATCATGATGGATTGGGTGATGATTCCTCTTGTCCATGATTTCCAATGGGAATGGATTTTCTTGGCTCATAACTCGAGTAACTCAATTACTCTTCCAGCATTGATTTATGCTATCACTACTCGATCGTAACACCATTTTTTTGCCTATTTATCATCTTTTTCATCAGTCGATGACTGAGTCATACCTTATCTTATCTAACTTTTGAAGAAAGATAAGAAAATGTTATCAGTTCAGGATTTTTATCTATCATCTTTGAGATATTCCAAAGTTATGAGTAAAAAAGCTCATTTCGACCAACTTCCCCCAATTTCTGGGACATGAGATGAGGCCCATCTTATCTCACTTCCGATGAGAGATAAGAAGTGTTATCACTACTCAGTCGTAAAACCATTTTTTTCTCATCTCGAATTCAGTTCATCTGGCATGATTTTTGACCTGATATTCGTAATCTTCCTCAAGAGCTCATCTGAGATCGAACAAAATTTTCAAAATCAAAAATGGGCCATTTCCGGACACTTCCTTTTGATTTGAAGGCGAGATGGAAGTTCTCAAAACCAATAAAGGTGATGTCTGCTTTTCAATTAACGATTTCATATATAAAGGTGATAAAAAAGTTCCATTGTGTGATGGAGGTGGGATAAAATATTATTGTCATTGTGATCAGCTCAATGATAGGTGCCATGGGAGGGTGATTGTTCAAATTTTTTCGGATGGTAGAGAGATTTATAAAGAAACAAAAGAGCATAATGGTCATGCAAGGAGGCTTGAAAGTCAGAATGAGATGCACTTTAGAACTGAATTGAAGACTAGAGCTCTATCTGCCCCTGGGAAGTCTTCGAGAGAAGTTTTCGACCAAGTTTTCAGCTCAACAGTTTCGCAAGTTAGTCAGGACACAGTAAATGAGTTGGTATCTGCTATCCCTGACTATGTAAGGATTAAAAGTTCAATCCAGAGGGCTAGGATCGAGGGATGTCCTCCTCTCCCACAATCATTGGATCAGGTTCATATAGATGGAGAGTGGGCGGAGTCTCATAATGGTGCTAGATTTTTGCTATTCGAAACTAACGGGCCAGGTAAAATCATCGGATTTGCAACAGACAAGATGCTGGATTGCTTGTGCTAGAGTTCCTTCGTGATAATGAATGGAACATTCAAAGCTTCTCCTTCGCTTTTCACTCAGTTGTACACCCTCCATGGCCAGTATTGAGGTGGAATCTTTTGTTTTATGTATTTGTTACTTCCAATAAGCAAAGAAAAACTTATGAAGAAGCTTTAAGATTGATCCAGAATTCAGCTCAACAGAGAGGAAAAGTTTTTAGCCCCCAAAAATTCATCCTCGACTATGAGCACCCAATGATTCTCGCCTAAAGGTCATCATCCCCCTCTTGGGTAATTAAAGGGTGTCTCTTGCACTATACTAAAGAAATATGAAGGAATTGCCAAAAATTCGGACTCTTAACACCAAACTCTAAGGACTCATCGGCAAGGACCTTCATCAAGGGTCTCATGGCGTTGCCTTTCGTGCCGACCGATGAACTATAATATTCACTAGATATTCTCAGACGCAATCTCCCTCCTATCGATTCAGAAATTAGACCACTCCTGAATCGATTGGAATGCTATTTCCACAGAGCATGGATGATTTTCCTCCGATTATGTGGAATTGTTACCATAGTTCTAATTTCAGAACAACGAACCACGTGGAAGGGTGGCATCGCAAACTCAATGCAAAGATCAAAACAGCTCATCTTCAAGTTTTTGCGTCATCCACAAGAGGAAGAGAAGTCTACAGCCTTTCGAATGCTAGAGCTCGATAATCTTTTTTGTCTTCCTCCCATGCTGAGAAATACAGAGATCTTAACCGTCGTTCAGCCGTTCTGACCTCAGAGCTAAACACTGATGAAAAATCACTAGCATCTTATATCGGATGTATCTCAAAAAATATTACCGATCCAACGGTTTTCAGAGATATTGCTGAACAATTTGAACCTTGGGCTTATTAAAAAATCAAACAGTTTGAACTCTCTTTCCTTCTCTCTCTCTCTCTCTCTCTCTCTCTTTCTCCATCTATCTATCTATCTATCTTGGTATGTGCAATTACATATATGTGTTTCTTTCTTTCTCTCTTTCTCTGGCTAGATGCGCAACTGGAAACTATGGGAAATAATTTTGCACCGACAGGTTTTTCACGCGAGTTTTGACTACGTCAAAATGCACGTAATATTATCGATGAAAAAATACATTTGCATTGATTCAGAACTTTTTCAAAATCTGTCCCAATCATGAATTGGGATTTGTTTATAGAGGGCAGCTAGATAATTTCTGTGTTTTCATCTTTTGTGTTTTCATTTTTTTGTATCCTGGACTTTCTCTATTATTTTTTCTTCTTTTAATCATTCTATGTTTTTCACTCTGTGTTTCGGACCATAGCCAAATGCCGCCTCCTGGGCTCAGGTCATCTGGATAAAAATTTTTCTGCAGAATAGACCCTAATCGAGTTTTTAGCAAAAATTCACTTCATTCATAGAATAATTCACTCTACATAGAAAAACGAGATGGATGACGAGGAGATTTTTTAGTGGAATTAATCGATTTTCCCGCTTTCATTACTAAATTTTCTCACTTTTGATAGGGAAACTCTGTTCACCGCATCTCACTGCCTTCCAATGACCTTTTCTCCAAGTTTTCCCACCAAAATTGTCCTCATCAGGACAAACAAGTTTTATAATCCACTGGCCATGGGCTAGAAAACTTTCCCACCACTGCATCCATATCTGGATGTCCACTTTTTAATCCCTTCGTTTTCTCAGCAATTTTTCTCTCTCTCACTCAGCTATTTGAGCTCGAGTCCTCACAAGGACAATTTAGGCTTCATTCTAACCCTAGCCAAGTTAGGGATCGACTCAGTTTATTTTTTCCATTTCTTTGTTCAGTTCATTTGTCTGATCAATAAAATTCATCTTTCCTTCTTTTCACTAAAGCCTTCAATATCATCAGTCTACAGTCGACCCTAGGTTTTGTGAGCCTGAAGTGGACAAGCTGCTCTTGTAGCACTTTCAAATCACCCGGAGAAAAGTTCCAAAGTTAGAACATAGTCTCAACTTTCCAGCTTTTTCTCTAACACTATGGAAGAGATTTACATGGAAAAAATGATTGTAATACAATATGGATGCATAGAATTACATTAAGGAAAAAAGATTGACAAAGCGATAAAGAAATAATACAAATAGGAAATAGATAATGAAAATGTAGGTTTGAGAGGCCAAATAATCCAGTGAATCCATTTCGGATGAAAAGAAGTTTCCAGAAATTAAGATTCATGAGGTGTTGGGAGCCTCTGAAAAATCTTATTACTTTATCGTTGGAGAATAACCTGAGATCTAGAACTCAGCTATCTTGATAATGTTCTAATTAAATGTTTGTTTTAGTAGAATATCCGCATAATTTTCATAATAGGAATCAATTGAGAGCGGTGGAGAGTGCTTCCTTTGTACTCTGTACAGTTACCATGGTGGATTTGGATTCGAGAGGGAAGCCGACTTGTGACGGTTGCTCGGCAGGGCTTTCCGGCACTTTCAGATTGATTTTGGATTGGACTTTGAGTAAAACGAAAAATATCATGCAGATCATGAACAAACCCCCCAATAGATATAAAACATATGGGTGATCAGGTGAATCTTCCTCTCTGATGCAGAAAAAAAGAAGAAAATATCAGTGATGGAGGAAATTCTCCATAGTATCATACCTCGGTCCAGGTTTTGGGTCCAATTGGAATGTGGGTAGTACTTCACCAGTGTAAGGGTGCCTTATTAGTGTTCCAGAACAGTTTCGTGGACATCCATCTGGTAATGGGACACATTTCTGCTTGACACACATATGATCTGGAGCACACTCTGATCCATTAGGAACGAAAGTTGGATCTTCTGAGAGCAAACGATAATTTCTAGAAAGCCCTATGATGACACACAGCTCCTTGCCTGCTTTCACGCTATCCCACCTCAGAACTAACTCTGTGGAGAAAACAATCATATATGAAAAACTTATTCCTAGCATGAAGCGACAAAGCTTACTGTTATAATAACGATATGATTCTGCTGTGTACTTAGGTTCTCTTCCAACATGACAAAAAATTTTACCACAATACATATCTGATGCTTCGCATGCATAGTTGGTCATACTTCTACTATGTCTCTTAAAACTTGGCCCACATCCTCCATAATATGTGCCGTTCTTTGTGTTCAGCTTATAACAGGTATCTGGCGCAACAGAGCCATTCTGAAATGTCCATTTGCACATATCTGAACGAGAGCTACACTTTCCTCTGAAACAGTATGATCTGTGTGGTGATTCTTGGCATTCATATCCATTGGCAACGACAAAATTAGCTGGACATTCACTTGACTTGCCATCACACAGCTCAGGAATGTCACAAGAGTCATCAGCGGCTCGACATTGTGTTCCATTATCTGCAAACATACATGTCCGCTTATCGCAACATGGCCCATTGTAGCATTCTGATCCTTCAGTTAGCCTACAGTTATCACAACATCTCTGACATTCTTGTGTGACACAATCACATTCCTCTCCATCATCAACCCAGCCATTGCCACAAACTGGACTTCTAGTCTTTATCTGCCTTTTCAAGCATGCAAGCTGCTTTCTTACCTTCTTTTGCATCGCTTCCTTGCTGCAGTTAGACCATTTCATGCTTGCGCCTGGCACCTTGGGATACTGCTCCATTATCCACCTGTGACCTTCACCAGGATCGCACAATGTTCTATTGATTGCAGGAAGCCCCATATTGTATCCAATAGCATAGAGAAGGACCCACAGTCGTCTATATTTGGCGAAAGTGTTCACAAAAATTCCGCTAGGACCCGAGCAAAAACCATTAAAAGAAATATAATAATTTAGTTTTGCAGCTACAAAAGATTGAAGTTGAATTTAACAGTCTTTAATCAACTCAAAGAGGAGGAAAGGCAACAGGGACACGAATTGTGTGATCTTTCTAATGCTTCTAATGTGCTTAGGAAGCTGTTACTTACATTCTCCTATTAAAATGACGACATTGACAGGATTCTCTTTATCATAATTTGCGTACTGCTCATAAGCAAAATTATGAATACTATCCCCAGTCAAGTTGGTTTCAGGTTCCAAAGCTTGTGTCCACCCCTCATATATTGCCAACAAATTGAGATCCATAAAGTATTGGTTAGCATTGTTGATGTAGTTCTGCAGAGTATGATCAATTTTTGGTGTTTGCTTGAGGAATAACTCGGACAAGACAAACTTGACAGTCATGTAACCAGTCTCATTTTCGAAAAGCTCTCCATATTCTGAAAGTGGCTTGAGGAATTCATAACTTAGATCATCATCTTTGGCAGTTACCTCTTCCTGCTTCTCATCTGATAACACTTCACCACTTGTCTCAGTAGGATCATTCTCTAGCTTATATTTCTTAATAATGTGTTGTCCTGATTTGCTTCCACTTTTCGGTTCTATTTCGAACTGATATCCAGTGCCTAGGAAATTTCCTCTAACCTCATGATCACATTTCACAAACGAAGCAACCTCCCAATCTGAGTAATCATTGCCTTTTCTGAGTATAAAACATTCACATTTCCTGGCATCAGCAACACGACAGAATGGAGCTTTTCGAAGGGGTAATAATATTGTTTCACCATTGACAACAATACTGAGAATTGGCCTTTTCTCTCCATCTGTAGTTATCCAATCAAGCGAATCGGGACCAATAATCTCACCGTTAGACAATGCCAGGACTACCAACATTGAGATGGAAAATAGAATTTTCATCATTTTCATACAAAGCAATCATCACTGGAGCTCTTGGTTAGGCGAATAATATCTTTCACAATTCAAGTTGATACATGTACTGATTCATAGATTCTATGCATCAACAAATCTCGAAATAATCCCTAATATCATCACCCCCGTATTTTCTAACAATGCTGGCGAACAATGATTGAGAATCCTATTCATGGATAACGCTCTCAATACCCGCGGAATTTGAGGCCAGATATTTTTCGCTTGTAACTGTGTTTCATTCTCAGATTTGAATGATATTGGTCCCTTCATTTTTGATCATCATGCAATTGAAGTCTAGAATTCACGTCCGAACATTGTTACTCAGTATGATCGGAAGAGAGCATATGTGATTGATTCAAATCAGATCATTCAGGTCCATTGTCATTATCATTAGCATAGGTGAACATATTCATGCTTGATTTGGAATTGTTGAATTGATTGTTTTCCATGAATTTTTCTTGATCAAGGTTCCCACTCCAGCTGAGTTGAGAAATCTTTCCCTCAACTGTGATGAGCTTCACTGTAATCTAGTTCGCTAGGGCTGCAGTTGTCGATTGTAGACTTGTCCAGAAGAGACCAGGAAGGTCGATGTCCTGCATTTTGGCTTCATTATCACATTATCAGATGAGGAACTCACATTTCTTGGAACATTCCATGGTTGATTTGGGCTTGATTCTGTCCCATGGATGTGTTACGAGCATGAAAGCATCACACAAAGAGACTAATTCGAGAGATTTTTCTGTGTTAACAAGGGAGTAGCTGCAAGTATTTCTTTTTCTTGCGAGTTCTTGTACATTGATTTGGCAGTGCACATCCAGTATCTTGAAGCTAGAAGAGTGATGTTGTATTTGGAGAAAAAACGAAAGTTGATATTTCTTGGCTCTTTCACTTCATGATCTGATGATCTGGGCTCAATTCACAAAAAAATTAAATCACAGAAAGTGTGATTGCTAGAAGGGAGATGAGATAGGAAGTTTTTAGATGGAAAAACATATTCAAACGAAGAATATGAAAATTTAATGGATATCTCATGATAAAAATTCGAATTTCGTTCCCAATTGATTGCTATAATGATGGTAAAGAGAAGAATCAACTGTGTTGATCATGACTTAATTAGATTAAAAAAGCAATAAAATGATACAAGAAGGATGATGAGAATGTTGGTTTCAGAGGTCAACTGATTCAGTGGAAGAGTACATGTGATCTTTTGAAGGGCATCAGAGTAGTTTTCTCTCGTATTTGGGCTTGAATTTGTCGAACAAATAAGAATTCATTATGATATGATGGTGAAATATACTGTGAGTATAGAGAGAACTGAACCAACAAAATCTGGCAGGAATTTTTTTGCTTTCACACAGCCTTCGAGATTTTTCGCCTATCTTTGGCTGTAAAAGTTTCCTCGCCAAGTGTACCCATGAATGCAGATCTAGCTTACTGAGTGAGCAAAAAACAGTTTCTCATGAAAAAGTAGATTGGAACCTACTCCTACTGAACTTTTCTTTGGCGAGATTTTGGTGTCATAAGAGTGAATGAAATAAATTGAACCACAGCCCAGTATGATGAAAACTAAGCTAGCCGAGGAGTGAGGCCAAAAACTGTTTTCTGTTGGGGAGAGGAATCAGTTTTGAAGTTTAGAAATAAATATATAAAGTGTCCTTTTCAGCTTTTGGAATTTTTAATCAGTCCATACCTCGATCCAGGTTGCCAATCGATTTCATGAGAAGGAAACTCTTGTTTAGTGTATAGATTGATTATTGGTATACCAGGACAGTTTTGTGGACATCCTTCGGGTAGAGGAGAACACTCCTGTTTGACACACATATAATCCGGAGCACATTCTGATCCATTAGGTACGATAGTTGGATCTTCTTGCAGGAATCTATAATAATAATCTAGCTGTATGAAGACACACGAACTTCTATGATCTGCCAGCTGGATTTCTCCTGAAAAGAAATCCATAGGTCAGAATTAGAGCAGATTGTTGTTTGCTGTAGGACCTCAAATTTTACCAGTAAAGATTCTGGTGAACAAATTTTTTTCTTGCTCACCTCTCTCTGATTGACATTTACTCGACTTGCCATCACATAGCTCAAGGATGTCACGAAAGTCATCAGCAGCTCGACATTGTGTTCCAGAATCCATGAACATCCATTTTAACTTATCGCAACATGGTCCAGTGTAGCCCTTCTGATTCTCCAGTTAGCCTACAGTTAATGCAACATTTTGGCAATCTACTGTTATGCAATCACATTGCTCCCTTTCATCAACCCAGCCATTGCCACAGAAGGGCTTTTTAGGCTTTATCTTCATCTTCAAGCATGCAAGATTCTTCTTCACTTTTTTTGCATCACTTCCTTGCTGCAATTAGACTATCTCATGCTTAGATTCTCAAAACGAGTAGGATCTTCCATTATTCATGAGTGACCTTTGCCTGGATCATTTATTGTTATATTGATCTTTCGAAGCCCAATACTTCTTCCAAGAGCGTAGAGAAGAAACTTGGGCTGCTGATTTCTATATCGTTCCTTGGGTAGGAGAGCTGAAAAATTCCCACTAGAACCTCTGCATATATTGTCTTGATAGACTGCGAATGTGAGACTTTCATCTACAAAAAAATTGATTGATTCATCAATCTTTTGAGCACTCAGATGTTCGAAGGCTTCAGATGCCCGAGTGACACAAAATGTGTGATGAAAGGATGGTTCGCAAGATTGTTATTACTCTACTTACATTCTTCAAATAAGATAACTGCATTAAGGTCATTCTTTTCTTATATTCATATATTCTGTACCACCGTTCGATGAAACCTTCAATCACTCCTTTATTTAGTTCTCTGTCAGGTCCCAAGGCTCGCGTCCAGCCTTCATATATTGCCAACACATTGAGCTTATCTAAGTATTGGTTAGCAGTAATGACGAATGTCTCTAGAAAAGTATCGATCTTACTCTCTGAAATATTATCAAACCACTTGCTCAGGACAAACTTAATGGTTATGTAACCAGTCTCATTTTCGAAAAGCTCCTCGTATTCTGGAAGTGGCTTGAGGTATCCGATAACTTAGCTCAGCATCTCGGACAGTCTTCTCCGGATTAGAGAGTCTTCGATCAATTCCGATAAAATTACCCTCTGGTTCATATTCCTTAACAGTATATCCTGATTGACCCCCTTCTTTTGGTGCTATCTCTAATTGATATATTGAGTTCATGAAATTTCCCTGGATCTCACCACGGCATTTAACAAACGAAGCAATTTCCCAATCTGAGCTGTTCTCTCTTCTCCCAAGTTTGAAATATTCACAATTCCTGATTTCAACAAGATGACAGAATCGAGCTTCTCGAAGTGGCAATGAAATGGTTCCATCAGGGACAACAATTCTGAGGATTGACTTATTCTCTTCTTTTATGGCTATCCAATAAATAGAATCGAGATCAATAATTTCAACGTGACACGATACTTGAGTCATCGATAGAGAGATGAAGACAAGACTGTTTATCATTGTCAACCATGGCAACATAGAGCAATTTTTGTGGAGAAAGACCGTTCTCTTACAATTCCAATTCGAAATCTGTAACCTTATTTTTGCAATGGGATGTATACCGCACATTGATGTGAAAAGCTAAGAAACCCGATTTTTTATGATAGAATGGCCAAGCAGCTGCCAGAGGTCGTATTGATCTTCTCTTTGCCGAGATTTTGAAGCATATGGGGAACATTGAAACCTAATCACAACTTTTCATTGAAAGAAGAAGAGAAGTTAGTCAAGATCTGGAGAGATAAATAAAAAGCTGTTTCTGATCCTATGAAAACTTTATTAATGATTTCTCTTGAGGATTTTGGTCCATAGTTATGAAACTGTTTGTGGAGAAATTATTCTGAGCATTTAAAAGAAAAGAGATGCTTGAGAGAGGATCGGTTGGATGGAATTGAGGCCAATGAATGTGAGAGAAAGAGAAGGAATTTCTTCATAGACTCAAACATGGATACCTGTAAGCTTTATAATATGGAATAAAGCAAGGCGCTGCATTCACAGCAAGCTATCATTCATACGATATCTTCTGGGAAGTTTTTCTTCTAACAGAGAACTGACTGTCATCAGATAGTACTTGTGACTCAAGCTGCATGCTGGATGTACGGCCATTGGCGTCACGTGATATTGAAGGTACGGTAAATCTTGAAGTGTGATCATCACCTATCTTCGAAAGGGATGAACTATTCCTTGAATAAATGCAATAAATTCCAAAGATCACCAACAAGACCATAAGTGAGCCAACCAGAAAGTAGATCCAGATGGATGCATATGATCCACTCTCTCTGTTGTGCAAGAATTTTCATTTAAAATGTTCTCATTATTGCTCTGCATTTTGGAAAATTTCTCACCTTGGTCTAGGTTGCCAATTAATTTCATGAGAAGGAAACTCTTGTTTAGTGTATGGATGAATTCTTGTTACCCCAGGACAATTTCGTGGACATCCTTCCGGTAGAGGAGTACATCGCTGTTTGACACACATATGATTCGGGGCACACTCTGATCCATTAGGAACGAAAGTTGGATCTTCTTGAAGAAAACGATAGTATTTAGAAAGCCCTAAGAAGGCACACAGCTCCTCGCCTTCTTTCTTGCCAAGTGCCGTCAGAATTTTATCTGGAATAAAAAACAATCCTGGATAAAAAACTTATCCCTAGTTGAGAGCAACAAAGCTTACTGGCAAAATAACGTTTTGATTCCGCTGTGGGCCAAAACTTTCCTTCAGAATGACAGAAAATTTTACCACAATACATATCTGGTGCTTTGCATGCATAGTAATATATTTTGTGCCCAAAAACTCTGAAAAGTTGGCCCACATCCTCCATATTTTCTACCATTCTCTGTGTTCAGCTTATAACAGGTATCTGATGCCACAGTACTATTTTGAAATGCCCATTCACACATATCTGAACGAGAGCCACACTTTCCTCTGAAGCAGTATGATCTATAAGGTGATTCTTGGCACTCATGTCCATTCGAGACAACAAAATCAGGTGGACATCCACTTGACTTGCCATCACAAAGCTCAGGAATGTCACAAGAGTCGTCAGCAGCTCGACATTGTGTTCCAGAGTCCATAAACATACATGTTAACTTATTGCAACATGGCCCATTGTAGCATTCTGATCCTTCAGTTAATTTACACTCTTGATCGCAGCAGTTTCGGCAGGTATCTTGTAGACAATCACATTGCTCTCCATCATCAAGGAAGCCATCACCACAAACTGGACTTCTAGGCTTTATCTGCCTTCTCAGGCATGCAAGATGCTTTCTTACCTTTTTTTGCATCGCTTGTTTGCTGCAGTTAGACCATTTCATGCTTGGGCTTGGCACCTTGGGATACGGGTCCATTATCCACCCACGACCATCACCAGGATCGCACACTGTTCTATCGATTATTTGGGAAAGCCCCATATTGGATCCAAGACAATGGAGAAGGACCCACACTATTTCGAGTCTATATTCGGTGGAAGTGTTCACGAAAATTCCACTAGGACCCGAGCAAAAACCATCTTCAGGAGTCACAAAAGATAGTTCTTTATCTACAAAAGATTGAAGTAGAATCAAACAATCTTTAATCAACTCGAAGAGGAAACGCAACAAGGATACGAATTGTGTGATAATGGGATCTTTCTAATGTTTCCAATGTGCTTAGGAAGCTCTTACTTACTTTCCCCCATTAAAATGACGACATTGACGGTCTTCTCTTTATCATGATTTTCGTACCTTTCACGGATGAAAGTATAGATGACATCATTAGTCAAGTTTGATTCAGGTTCCAAAGCTTGTGTCCACCCCTCATATACTGCCAACAAATTGAGATCCATTAAGTATCGATTAGCAATGTTGATGTAGTTCTGCAAAGTATGATCAATTCTTGATTCTGGTGTTTGCTTGAGAAACAACTTGGACAAGACAAACTTGATGGTTATGTAGCCAGTCTCATTTTCGAAAAGCTCTCCATATTCTGGAAGTGGCTGGTGGAATCCATCACTCAGATCAGCATCTTTGGCAGTTACCTCTTCCTGCTTCTCATCTGATAACACTTCACCGCTTGTCTCAGTAGGATCATTCTCTAGCTTATATTTCTTAATAATGTGTTGTCCTGATTTGCCTCCACTTTTCGGTTCTATTCCGAACTGATATCTAGTGCTTAGGAAATTTCCTCTAACCTCATGATCACATTTCACAAACGAAGCAACCTCCCAATCCGAGTGATCATCGCCTTTTCTGAGAATAAAACATTCACATTTCCTGGCATCAGCAAGACGACAGAATGGAGCCCTTCGAAGGGGTAATAATATTGTTTCACCATTGACAACAATTCTGAGAATCGGCATTTCCTTTCCATCTGTAGTTATCCAATCGAGCGAATCGGGATCAATAATCTCAATGTGAGACAATGCCAGGACTAACAACATTGCGATGGAAAATAAAATTTTCATCATTTTCCTACAAAGCAATTATCACTGAAGCTCTTTGTTAGGCGAGTAATATCTTTCACAATTCAAGTTGATACATGTACTGGTTCATAGATTCTATCCATCAACAAACTCGAAATCAATCTCTCATATCACCACCCTGATATTTTTCTAACAATGCTGGCTAACCATGATTCAGAATCCTATTCTTGAATAACGCTCTCAATACCCACGTAATTTGAGGCCAAATATTTATCGCTTGTAACTGTGTTTTATTCTCAGATTTGAAAGATATTGGTCAGTTCATTTTTGATCATCATGCAATTGAAGTCTCAAATCCACGTCTGGACACTCTCACTCAGTATGATCGGAAGAGAGCATATGTGATTGATTCAAATCAGATCATTCAGGTCCATTGTTGTCATCATTAGCATGGGTAAACACGAAGAGTATTGACAGTACTCTTTGGGTAAACATATTCATGCTTGATTTGAATTTGTTGAATTGATTGTTTTCCATGAATTTTTCTTGATCAAGGTTCCCACTCCAGCTGAGTTGAGAAATCTTTCCCTCAACTGTGATGAGCTTCACTGTAATCTAGTTCTCTAGGGCTGCAGTTGTCAATTGTAGGTTTGTTCAGAAGAGGCCAGGAAGGTCGATGCCCTGCATTTTGGCTTCATTATCACATTATCAGATGAGGAACTCACATTAGTCTCAACTTTTCAGCTTTTCCTCTAACACTATGGAAGAGATTTACATGGGAAAAATGATTGTAATACAATATGAACGCATAAAATTGCATCAACGAAAAAAGATTGACAAAGCGATGAAGAAATAATACAAATAGAATATAGATAATGAAGAGGTAAATTTGAGAGGCCAAATGATCCAGTGAATCCATTAAAAGAACTTTCGAGAAATTAAGATTCATGAGGTGTTGGGAGGGTCTAAAAAATCTTATCACTTTATCGTTGGAAAATAACCTGAACCCAAAAACCTAACAGCTACCTTGATAATGTTCTGATTAAATGTTTGTTTTAGTGGAATATCCGCAAAATTTTCATAATAGGAATCAATTGAGAGCGGTGGAGAGTGCTTCCTTTGTACTCTGTAAAGTTACCATGGTGGATTTGGATTCAAGAGGAAAGCCGACTTGTGACGGTTGCTCGGCAGGGCTTTCGGGCACTTTCAGATTGATTTTGGATTGGACTTTGAGTAAAACGAAAAATATCATGCAAATCATGAACAAACCCCCCAATAGATATACAATATATGGGTGATCAGGTGAATCTTCCTCTCTGATGCAGAAAAAAAGAAGAAAATATCAGTGATGGAGGAAATTTTCCACAGTATCATACCTCGGTCCAGGTTTTGGGTCCAATTGGAATGCGGGTAGTACTTCACCAGTGTAAGGGTGCCTTAATAGTATTCCAGAACATTTTCGTGGACATCCATCTGGTAATGGAACACATTTCTGCTTGACACACATATGATCTGGAGCACACTCTGATCCATTAGGAACGAAAGTTGGATCTTCTGAGAGAAAACGATAATATTTAAAAAGTCCTATGAGGACACACAGCTCCTTGCCTGCTTTCACGCTATCCCAAATCAGAACCAATCCTGGGGAAAAAACAATCCTATATGAAAAACTTATTTCTAGCAAGAAGCAACAAAGCTTACTGTTATAATAACGAAATGATTCTGCTGCGTACGTAGGTTTTCTTCCAGCATGACAAAAAATTTTACCACAATACATATCTGGTGCTTCGCATGCATAGTTAGTCATTCTCTTATGTCTCTTGAAACTTGGTCCACATCCTCCATAGTTTGTGCCGTTCTTTGTGTTCAGCTTATAACAAGTATCTGGCGCAACAGAACCATTCCGGAATGTCCATTCGCACATATCTGAACGAGAGCCACACTTTCCTCTGAACCAGTATGATCTGTGTGGTGATTCTTGTTATTCATATCCATTAGCAACGACAAAATTAGCTGGACATTCACTTGACTTGCCATCACACAGCTCAGGAATGTCACAAGAGTCATCAGCGGCTCGACATTGTGTTCCATTATCAGCAAACATACATGTCCGCTTATCGCAACATGGCCCATTGTAGCATTCTGATCCTTCAGTTAATTTACACTCTTGATCGCAGCAGTTTCGGCAGGTATCTTGTAGACAATCACACTGCTCTCCATCATCAAGGAAGCCATCACCACAAACTGGACTTCTAGGCTTTATCTGCCTTCTCAAGCATGCAAGCTGCTTTCTTACCTTCTTTTGCATCACTTCCTTGCTGCAGTTAGACCATTTCATGGTTGCGTTTCGCACCTTGGGACGCTGATCCATTATCCACCTGTGACCTTCACCAGGATCGCACAATGTTCTATTGATTGCAGGAAGCCCCATATTGTGTCCAATAGCATAGAGAAGGACCCACAGTAGTCTATATTTGGCGGAAGTGTTCACAAAAATTCCGCTAGGACCCGAGCAAAAACCATTAAAAGAAATATAATAATTTAGTTTTACATCTACAAAAGATTGAAGTTGAATTTAACAGTCTTTAATCAACTCAAAGAGAAGGAAAGGCAACAGGGACACGAATTGTGTGATCTTTCTGATGCTTCTAATGTACTTAGGAAGCTGTTACTTACGCTCTCCTATTAAAATGATGACATTGACAGGATTATCTTTATCATAATTTGCGTACTGCTCATAAGCAAAATTATGAATACTATCCCAAGTCAAGTTGGTTTCAGGTTCCAAAGCTTGTGTCCATCCCTCATATACTGCCAACAAATTGAGATCCATAAAGTATTGGTTAGCATTGTTGATGTAGTTCTGCAGAGTATGATCAATTTTTGGTGTTTGCTTGAGGAATAACTCGGACAAGACAAACTTGACAGTCATGTAACCAGTCTCATTCTCGAAAAGCTCTCCATATTCTGAAAGTGGCTTGAGGAATCCATCACTTAGATCATCATCTTTGGCAGTTACCTCTTCCTGCTTCTCATCTGATAACACTTCACCACTTGTCTCAGTAGGATCATTCTCTGGCTTATATTTCTTAATAATGTGTTGTCCTGATTTGCTCCCACTTTTCGGTTCTATTTCGAACTGATATCCAGTGCATAGGAAATTTCCTCTTACCTCATGACCACATTTCACAAACGAAGCAACCTCCCAATCTGAGTAATCATTGCCTTTTCTGAGTATAAAACATTCACATTTCCTGGCATCAGCAAGACGGCAGAAAGGAGCTTCTCGAAGAGGTAATAATAATGTCTCACCATTGACAACAATTCTGAGAATTGGCCTTTTCTCTCCATCTGTAGTTATCCAATCAAGCGAATCGGGATCAATAATCTCACCGTTAGACAATGCCAGGACTACCAACATTGAGATGGAAAATAGAATTTTCATCATTCTCATACAAAGCAATCATCACTGGAGCTCTTGGTTAGGCGAATAATATCTTTCACAATTCAAGTTGATACATGTACTGATTCATAGATTCTATGCATCAACAAATCTCGAAATAATCCCTAATATCATCACCCCCGTATTTTCTAACAATGCTGGCGAACAATGATTGAGAATCCTATTCTTGGATAACGGTCTCAAACCCGCGGAATTTGAGGCCAGATATTTTTTGCTTGTAACTGCGTTTCATTCTCAGATTTGAATGATATTGGTCAGTTCATTTCGATCATCATGCAATTGAAGTCTAGAATTCACGTCCAAACATTGTTACTCAATATGATCGGAAGAGAGCATATGTGATTGATTCAAATCAGATCATTCAGGCCCATTGTTATTATCATTAGCATAGGTGAACATATTCATGCTTGATTTGGAATTGTTGAATTGATTGTCTTCCATGATTTTTTCTTGATCAAGGTTCCCACTCCAGCTGAGTTAAGAAATACTTCTCTCAACTGTGAGGAGCTTCACTGTAGTCTAGTTCTCTAGGGCTGCAGTTGTCCATTGTAGACTTGTCCAGAAGAGGCCAGGAAGGTCGATGCCCTGCATTTTTGCTTCATTATCACATTATCAGATGGGGAACTCACATTTCTTGGAACATCCCCTTGTTGATTTGGGCTTGATTCTGTCCCATGGATATGTGACGAGCATGAGAGCATCGAACAGGGAGACTTATTTCTCCTCTGGCGAGATTTTGGTGTCATAAGAGCGAATTAAATAAATTGAACCACAGACCAGTATATTGAAAACTAAGCTAACCGCGAAGTGAAGCTAAAAATCAGATTCCTGTTTTTTGTTGGGGAGACTATTCAGTTTTGAAGGTTAGAAGATAAATATAAAGTGTCCTTATCAGTTTTTGGAATTCTTGATAAGTCCATGTCTCGGTCCAGGTTGTGAATTTATTTCATGAGAAGGAAACTCTTGTTTAGTGTATGGATGGATTATTGGTATACCAGGACAATTTTGTGGACATCCTTCCGGTAGAGGAGAACACTTCTGTTTGACTCACATATGATATGGAGCACATTCTCATCCATTAGATACGATAGTTGGATCTTCTTGCAGGAATCTATGATAATGATCTAGCTGTATGAAGACACACGAAATTTTATGATCCACCACCAGGATTCCTCTTGGAAAAAATTTATAGGCTAGAATTTGAGTAATTTCTCGTTTGCTATGGAACCTCAAATTTTACCAGTGTAGAAACGAAAAGATTCTGGTGTGTAGAAATTTTTTTCTTGCTCGCCTCCCTCTGAATGACAATGAATTTTACCACAATACATATCTGATCCCTGACATGCATCGTGAGATATTTTTCTCGTCTAATAACTCTGAAAAGTTAGGCCACATCCTCCATGGTCCATGCCGTTCTTTGCGTTCATATTGTAACAGCTATCAGGGGCAACAGAACCATTTTGAAATGTTCATTCGCACATATCTGAACGATAACCACACTTTCCTCTGAAACAGTACGATCTGTGTGGTGATTTTTGGGCCTTGTATCCATTTGAAACAACGAAATTAGATGGACATTCACTTGACTTGCCATCACATAGCTCAGGAATGTCACAAAAATCCACAGCAGCTCGACATTGTGTTCCAGAATCCATGAACATCCATGTTAACTTATCGCAACATGATCCATTGTAGCATTCTGATTCTCCAGTTACCCTACAGTTAAGGCAGCATTCTCGGCACTCTACTGTGATGCAATCACATTGTTCCCCTTCATCAACTCAGCAAATGCCCCAAAAGGGCTTTCTAGGCTCTATCCTCCTTTCAAGCATACAAGATGCTAATTCACTTTTTTTGCATCACTTTCTTGGTGCAATTAAACCATTCTATGAGTGAATTGATAAAACGAGGAGGATCTTCCATTATCCAAAGATAACCTTCGCCTGGATCACATATTGTTATATTTATTTTGGGTAGTCCAATACTTCTTCCAAAAGCGTGGAGAAAAATTTCCACTGCTGATTTATTTATCGTTCCACTGGCCGATAAGCTATAAAAACTCCACTGGGACCTGTGCAAATACTATATGAAAAAATTGGTTGTCAAAACCCTTCAACTAGAGAAAAATAGCTCGATTCATCAATCTTTCGACAACTCAAGAAATTGAAATCTTCAAATGCGCAATTGACACAAATTGTGTGATAAAAAGATAGTTCGCAAGATTGTTATTACTCTATTGACATTCTTCAAATAAGATAACTGCATTAAGGTCATTCTTTTCTTATATTCATATATTCTGTACCACCGTTCGATGAAACCTTCAATCACTCCTTTATTTAGTTCTCTGTCAGGTCCCAAGGCTCGCGCCCAGCCTTCATATATTGGCAACACATTGAGCTTATCTAAGTATTGGTTAGCAGTAATGACGAATGTCTCTAGAAAAGTATCTTACTCTCTGAAATATTATCAAACCACTTGCTCAGGACAAACTTAATGGTTATGTAACCAGTCTCATTTTCGAAAAGCACCCCGTATTCTGGAAGTGGCTTGAGGTATCCGATAACTTAGCTCAGCATCTCGGACAGTCTTCTCCTCATGCTTCGGATTAGAGAGTCTTCGATCAATTCTGATAAAATTACCCTCTGGTTCATATTCCTTAACAATATATCCTGATTGACCCCCTTCTTTTGGTGCTATCTCTAATTGATATCTTGAGTTCATGAAATTTCCCTGGATCTCACCACGGCATTTAATCAACGAAGCAATTTTCCAATCTGAGCTGTTCTCTCTTCTCCCAAGTTTGAAATATTCACAATTCCTGATTTCAGCAAGATGACAGAATCGAGCTTCTCGAAGTGGCAATGAAATGGTTCAATCAGGGACAACAATTCTGATGATTGACTTCTTCGCTCTTTTTATGGCTATCCAATAAATAGAATCGAGATCAATAATTTCAACGTTACACGATACTTGAGTCATCACTAGAGAGATGAAGACAAGACTGTTCATCATTGTCAACCATGGCAACATAGAGCAATTTTTGTGGAGAAAGACCGTTCTCTTACAATTCCAATTCGAAATCTGTAACCTTATTTTTGCAATGGGATGTATACCGCACATTGATGTGAAAAGCTAAGAAACCCGATTTTTTATGATAGAATGGCCAAGCAGCTGCCAGAGGTCGTATTGATCTTCTCTTTGCCGAGATTTTGAAGCATATGGGGAACATTGAAACCTAATCACAACTTTTCATTGAAAGAAGAGAAGAAGAGAAGTTAGTCAAGATCTGGAGAGATAAATAGAAAGCTGTTTCTGATCCTATGGAAACTTTATTAATGGTTTCTCTTGAAGATTTTGGTCCATAGTTATGAAACTGTTTGTGGAGAAATTATTCTGAGCATTTAAAAGAAAAGAGATGCTTGAGAGAGGATCGGTTAGATGGAATTGAGGCCAATGAATGTGAGAGAAAGAGAAGGAATTTCTTCATAGACTCAAACATGGATACCTGTAAGCTTTATAATATGGAATAAAGCAAGGCGCTGCATTCACAGCAAGCTATCATTCATACGATATCTTCTGGGAAGTTTTTCTTCTAACAGAGAACTGACTGTCATCAGATAGTACTTGTGACTCAAGCTGCATGCTGGATGTACGGCCATTGGCGTCACGTGATATTGAAGGTACGGTAAATCTTGAAGTGTGATCATCACCTATCTTCGAAAGGGATGAACTATTCCTTGGATAAATGCAATAAATTCCAAAGATAACCAACAAGACCATAAGTGAGCCAACCAGAAAGTAGATCCAGATGGATGCAGATGAACCACTCTCTCTGTTGTGCAAGAATTTTCATTCAAAACGTTCTCATTATCACTCTACATTTTGGCAAATTTCTCACCTTGGTCTAGGTTGCCAATTAATTTCATGAGAAGGAAACTCTTGTTTAGTGTATGGATGAATTCTTGGTACCCCAGGACAATTTCGTGGACATACTTCCGGTAGAGGAGTACATCGCTGTTTGACACACATATGATCCGAGGCACACTCTGATCCATTAGGAACGAAAGTTGGGTCTTCTTGAAGAAAACGATAGTATTTAGAAAGCCCTAAGAAGGCACACAGCTCGTTGCCTGCTTTCACACTATCTGACGTCAGAGTTGATTCTGGAAAAAAACAATCCTATATGAAAAACTTATTCCTAGCTAGAAGCAACAAAGCTTACTGGCAAAATAACGTTTTGATTTCGCTGTGGCCACAATTTCTCTTTCAACATGACAAAAAATTTTACCACAATACATATCTGATGCTTCGCATGCATAGTTAGTCATTCTCTTATGTCTCTTAAAACTTGGCCCACATCCTCCATAGTTTGTGCCGTTCTCTGTGTTCAGCTTATAACAAGTATCTGGCGCAACAGAACCATTCTGGAATGTCCATTTGCACATATCTGAACGAGAGCCACACTTTCCTCTGAAACAGTATGATCTGTGTGGTGATTCTTGGCATTCATATCCATTGGCAACGACAAAATTAGCTGGACATTCCCTTGACTTGCCGTCACACAGCTCAGGAATGTCACAAGAGTCATCAGCGGCTCGACATTGTGTTCCATTATCTGCAAACATACATGTCCGCTTATCGCAACATGGCCCATTGTAGCATTCTGATCCTTCAGTTAGCCTACAGTTATCACAACATCTCTGACATTCTTGTGTGACACAATCACATTCCTCTCCATCATCAAGGAAGCCATCACCACAAACTGGACTTCTAGGCTTTATCTGCCTTCTCAAGCATGCAACCTGCTTTCTTACCTTCTTTTGCATCACTTTCTTGCTGCAGTTAGACCATTTCATGCTTGCGCCTGGCACCTTGTGATACGGGTCCATTATCCACCCTCGACCTTCACCAGGATCGCACAATGTTCTATTGATTTTA
Organism: Brevipalpus yothersi; assembly: GCA_003956705.1. Taxonomy (NCBI): domain Eukaryota; kingdom Metazoa; phylum Arthropoda; class Arachnida; order Trombidiformes; family Tenuipalpidae; genus Brevipalpus; species Brevipalpus yothersi. The sequence goes on from QZCP01000313.1 coordinate 27,663, forward strand.
GGAAGCCCCATATTCAATCCAATAGTATAGAGAAGGACCCACAGTAGTCTATATTTGGCGGAAGTGTTCACAAAAATTCCGCTAGGACCCGAGCAAAAACCATTGAAAATAATATAATATTCTAGTTTTACATCTACGAAAGATCGAAGTTGAATTTAACAGTCTTTAATCAACTCAAAGAGGAGGAAAGGCAACAGGGACACGAATTGTGTGATCTTTCTTATGCTTCTAATGTACTTAGGGAGCTGTTACTTACGTTCTCCTATTAAAATTACGACATTGACAGGATTCTCTTTATCATAATTTGCGTACTGCTGGGAAGCAAAATAACGAATACTATTCTCAGTCAAGTTGGTTTCAGGTTCCAAAGCTTGTGTCCACCCCTCATATATTGCCAACAAATTGAGATCCATGAAGTATTGGTTAGCATTGTTGATGTAGTTCTGCAGAGTATGATCGATTTCTGGTGTTTGTTTGAGGAATAACTCGGACAAGACAAACTTGACAGTCATGTAACCAGTCTCATTTTCAAAAAGCTCTCCATATTCTGAAAGTGGCTTGAGGAATCCATCACTTAGATCATCATCTTTGGCAGTTACCTCTTCCTGCTTCTCATCTGATAACACTTCACCACTTGTCTCAGTAGGATCATTCTCTAGCTTATATTTCTTAATAATATGTTGTCCTGATTTGCTTCCACTTTTCGGTTCTATTTCGAACTGATATCCAGTGCCTAGGAAATTTCCTCTAACCTCATGATCACATTTCACAAACGAAGCAACCTCCCAATCTGAGTAATCATTGCCTTTTCTGAGTATAGAACATTCACATTTCCTGGCATCAGCAAGACGGCAGAAAGGAGCTTCTCGAAGAGGTAATAATAATGTCTCACCATTGACAACAATTCTGAGAATTGGCCTTTTCTCTCCATCTGTAGTTATCCAATCGAGCGAATCGGGATCAATAATCTCAACATGAGACAATGCCAGGACTACCAACATTGAGATGGAAAATAGAATTTTCATCATTCTCATACAAAGCAATCATCACTGGAGCTCTTGGTTAGGCGAATAATATCTTTCACAATTCAAGTTGATACATGTACTGATTCATAGATTCTATGCATCAACAAATCTCGAAATAATCCCTAATATCATCAGCCCCATTGTTTCTAACAATGCTGGCTAACATGATTCAGATTCCTATTCTTGAATAACGCTCTCAATACCCACATTACCCACATTACATAGTAATTTGAGGCCAAATATTTTTCTGCTTGTAACTGTGTTTTATTCTCAGAATTGAATGATACTTGTCAGTTCATTTTTGATCATCATGCAATTGAAGTCTCGAATCCACGTCTGGACACTCTCACTCATTATGATCGGAAGAGAGCATAAGTGATTGATTCAAATCAGATCATTGAGGTCCATTGTTGTCATCATTAGCATGGGTAAACACTTTGGAAGAGATTTACATGGAAAAAATGATTGTAATACAATATGAACGCATAAAATTGCATCAACGAAAAAAGATTGACAAAGCGATGAAGAAATAATAAAAATAGAATATAGATAATGAAGAGGTAAATTTGAGAGGCCAAATGATCCAGTGATCCCATTAAAAGGAGTTTCGAGAAATTAAGATTCATGAGGTGTTGGGAGGGTCTAAAAAATCTTATTACTTTATCGTTGGAAAATAACCTGAACCCAAAAACCTAACAGCTACCTTGATAATGTTTTAATTAAATGTTTGTTTTAGTGGAATATCCGCAAAATTTTCATAGTAGGAATCAATTGAGAGCGGTGGAGAGCGCTTCCCTTGTACTCTGTACAGTTACCATGGTGGATTCAAGAGGAAAGCCGACTTGTGACGGTTGCTCGGCAGGGCTCTCGGGCACTTTCAGATTGATTTTGGATTGGACTTTGAGTAAAACGAAAAATATCATGCAAATCATGAACAAACCCCCCAATAGATATAAAATATATGGGTGATCAGGTGAATCTTCCTCTCTGATGCAGAAAAAAGGAGAAAATATCAGTGATGGAGAAAATTTTCCACAGTATCATACCTCGGTCCAGGTTTTGGGTCCAATTGGAATGCCGGTAGTAGTTCACCAGTGTAGGGGTGCCTTAATAGTATTCCAGAACATTTTCGTGGACATCCATCTGGTAATGGAACACATTTCTGCTTGACACACATATGATCTGGAGCACACTCTGATCCATTAGGAACGAAAGTTGGATCTTCTGAGAGAAAACGATAATATTTATAAAGTCCTATGAGGACACACAGCTCCTTGCCTGCTTTCACGCTATCCCAAATCAGAACCAATCCTGGAGAAAAAACAATCCTATATGAAAAACTTATTTCTAGCAAGAAGCAACAAAGCTTACTGTTATAATAACGAAATGATTCTGCTGCGTACGTAGGTTTTCTTCCAGCATGACAAAAAATTTTACCACAGTACATATCTGATGCTTCGCATGCATAGTTAGTCATTCTCTTATGTCTCTTGAAACTTGGTCCACATCCTCCATAGTTTGTGCAGTTCTTTGTGTTCAGCTTATAACGAGTATCTGGCGCAACAGAACCATTCCGGAATGTCCATTCGCACATATCTGAACGAGAGCCACACTTTCCTCTGAAACAGTATGATCTGTGTGGTGATTCTTGGCATTCATATCCATTGGCAACGACGAAATTAGCTGGACATTTACTTGACTTGCCATCACACAGCTCAGGAATGTCACAAGAGTCATCAGCGGCTCGACATTGTGTTCCATCATCTGCAAACATACATCTCCGCTTATCGCAACATGGCCCATTGTAGCATTCTGATCCTTCAGTTAATTTACACTCTTGATCGCAGCAGTTTCGGCAGGTATCTTGTAGACAATCACACTGCTCTCCATCATCAAGGAAGCCATCACCACAAACTGGACTTCTAGGCTTTATCTGCCTTCTCAAGCATGCAAGCTGCTTTCTTACCTTCTTTTGCATCACTTCCTTGCTGCAGTTAGACCATTTCATGGTTGCGTTTCGCACCTTGGGACGCTGATCCATTATCCACCTGTGACCTTCACCAGGGTCGCACAATGTTCTATTGATTGCAGGAAGCCCCATATTGTGTCCAATAGCATAGAGAAGGACCCACAGTAGTCTATATTTGGCGGAAGTGTTCACAAAAATTCCGCTAGGACCCGAGCAAAAACCATTAAAAGAAATATAATAATTTAGTTTTACATCTACAAAAGATTGAAGTTGAATTTAACAGTCCTTTATCAACTCAAAGAGAAGGAAAGGCAACAGGGACACCAATTGTGTGATCTTTCTGATGCTTCTAATGTGCTCAGGAAGCTGTTACTTACGTTCTCCTATTAAAATGATGACATTGACAGGATTCTCTTTATCATAATTTGCGTACTTCTCATAAGCAAAATTATGAATACTATCCCAAGTCAAGTTGGTTTCAGGTTCCAAAGCTTGTGTCCATCCCTCATATACTGCCAACAAATTGAGATCCATAAAGTATTGGTTAACATTGTTGATGTAGTTCTGCAGAGTATGATCAATTTTTGGTGTTTGCTTGAGGAATAACTCGGAAAAGACAAACTTGACAGTCATGTAACCAGTCTCATTTTCAAAAAGCTCTCCATATTCTGAAAGTGGCTTGAGGAATTCATAACTTAGATCATCATCTTTGGCAGTTACCTCTTCCTGCTTCTCATCTGATAACACTTCACCACTTGTCTCAGTAGGATCATTCTCTAGCTTATATTTCTTAATAATGTGTTGTCCTGATTTGCTTCCACTTTTCGGTTCTATTTCGAACTGATATCCAGTGCATAGGAAATTTCCTCTTACCTCATGACCACATTTCACAAACGAAGCAACCTCACAATCTGAGTAATCATTGCCTTTTCTGAGTATAAAACATTCACATTTCCTGGCATCAGCAAGGCGGCAGAAAGGAGCTTCTCGAAGAGGTAATAATAATGTCTCACCATTGACAACAATTCTGAGAATTGGTCTTTTCTCTCCATCTGTAGTTATCCAATCAAGCGAATCGGGATCAATAATCTCAACATGAGACAATGCCAGGACTAACAACATTGAGATGGAAAATAAAATTTTCATCATTTTCCTACAAAGCAATTATCACTGAAGCTCTTTGTTAGGCGAGTAATATCTTTCACAATTCAAGTTGATACATGTACTGATTCATAGATTCTATGCATCAACAAATCTCGAAATAATCCCTAATATCATCAGCCCCATTGTTTCTAACAATGCTGGCTAACCATGATTCAGATTCCTATTCTTGAATAACGCTCTCAATACCCACATTACCCACATTACATAGTAATTTGAGGCCAAATATTTTTCTGCTTGTAACTGTGTTTTATTCTCAGAATTGAATGATACTTGTCAGTTCATTTTTGATCATCATGCAATTGAAGTCTCAAATCCACGTCTGGACACTCTCACTCAGTATGATCGGAAGAGAGCATATGTGGTTGATTCAAATCAGATCTTCGAGCTCCATTGGTGCCATCATTAGCATGGGTAAACACGAAGAGTACTGACAGTACTCTTTGGGTAAACATATTCATGCTTGATTTGGAATTGTTGAATTGATTGTCTTCCATGAATTTTTCTTGATCAAGGTTCCCACTCCAGCTGAGATAAGAAATACTTCTCTCAACTGTGAGGAGCTTCACTGTAGTCTAGTTCTCTAGGGCTGCAGTTGTCGATTGTAGACTTGTCCAGAAGAGGCCAGGAAGGTCGATGCCCTGCATTTTGGCTTCATTATCACATTATCAGATGGGGAACTCACATTTCATATAACATCCCCTTGTTGATTCGGGCTTGATTCTGTCCCATGGATATGTGACGAGCATGAGAGCATCGAACAGGGAGACTTATTTCTCCTCTGGCGAGATTTTGGTGTCATAAGAGCGAATCAAATAAATTGAACCACAGACCAGTATATTGAAAACTAAGCTAACCGCGAAGTGAAGCTAAAAATCAGATTCCTGTTTTTTGTTGGGGAGGCTATTCAGTTTTGAAGGTTAGAAGATAAATATAAAGTGTCCTTATCAGTTTTTGGAATTCTTGATAAGTCCATATCTCGGTCCAGGTTGTGAATTTATTTCATGAGAAGGAAACTCTTGTTTAGTGAATGGATGGATTATTGGTATATCAGGACAATTTTGTGGACATCCTTCCGGTAGAGGAGAATACTTCTGTTTGACACACATATGATATGGAGCACATTCTCATACATTAGATGCGATAGTTGGACCTTCTTGCAGGAATCTATGATAATGATCTAGCTTTATGAAGACACACGAAATTTTATGATCCACCACCAGGATTCCTCTTGAAAAAAATTCATAGGTTAGAATTTGAGTAATTTCTCGTTTGCTATGGAACCTCAAATTTTACCAGTGAAGAAACGAAAAGATTCTGGTGTGTACAAATTTTTTTCTTGCTCGCCTCCCTCTGGATGACAATGAATTTTACCACAATACATATCTGATCCCTGACATGCATCGTGAGATATTTTTCTCGTTCAATAACTCTGAAAAGTTAGGCCACATCCTCCATGGTCCATGCCGTTCTTTGCGTTCATATTGTAACAGCTATCAGGGGCAACAGAACCATTTTGAAATGTTCATTCGCACATATCTGAACGATAACCACACTTTCCTCTGAAACAGTACGATCTGTGTGGTGATTTTTGGCCCTTGTATCCATTTGAAACAACGAAATTAGATGGACATTCACTTGACTTGCCATCACACAGCTCAGGAATGTCACAAAAATCATCAGCAGCTCGACATTGTGTTCCATTATCTGCGAACATACATGTTAACTTATTGCAACATGGCCCATTATAGGATTCTGATCCTTCGGTTAATTTACACTCTTGATCGCAGCAGTTTCGGCAGGTATCTTGTAGACAATCACATTGCTCCCCTTCATCAACCCAGCCATTACCACAGAAGGGCTTTCTAGGCTCTATCCTCCTCTCAAGCATACAAGATGCTTATTCACTTTTTTTGCATCACTTTCTTGGTTCAATTAAACCATTCCATGAGTGAGTTAATAAAACGAGGAGGATCTTCCATTATCCAAAGGTAACCTTCGCCCGGATCACATTCTGTTATATTGATTTTGGTTAGTCCAATACTTCTTCCAAAAGCGTGGAGAAAAATTTCCGCTGCTGATTTATATATCGTTCCACTGGCCGATAAGCTATAAAAACTGCACTGGGACCCGTGCAAATACTATATGAAAAAATTGGTTGTCAAAACCCTTCAACTAGAAAAAAATAGCTGGATTCATCAATCTCTTGGCAACTCAAGAAATTGAAATCTTCAGATGCGCAATTGACACAAATTGTGTGATAAAAAGATAGTTCGCAAGATTGTTATTACTCTATTTACATTCTCCAAATAAGATAACTGCATTAAGGTCATTCTTTTCTCATATTCATATATTCTGTACCACCGTTCGACGAAGCCTTCAATCACCCCTTCATTCAGCTCTCTGTCAGGTCCCAAGCCTCGCGTTCAGCCTTCATATATTGCCAACACATTGAGCTTATCTAAGTATTGGTTAGCAGTAATGACGAATGTCTCTAGAAAAGGATCAATCTTACTCTCTGAAATATTATCATACCACTTGCTCAGGACAAACTTAATGGTTATGTAACCAGCCTCATTTTCGAAAAGCTCCCCGTATTCTGGAAGTGGCTTGAGGTATCCGATAACTTAGCTCAGCATCTCGGACAGTCTTCTCCTCATGCTTCGGATTAGAGAGTCTTTGATCAATTCTGATAAAATTACCCTCTGGTTCATATTCCTTAACAATATATCCTGATTGACCCCCTTCTTTTGGTGCTATCTCGAAGTGATATCTTGAGTTCATGAAATTTCCCTGGATCTCACCACGGCATTTAACAAACGAAGCAATTTCCCAATCTGAGCTGTCCTCTCCTTTTCTAAGTATGAAACATTCACAATTCCTGGTTTCAGCAAGATGATAGAATGGAGATTCTCGAAGTGGCAATGAAATGGTTTCACCATGGACAACAATTCTGAGGATTGGTCTCTTCTCTCTTTTTATGGCTATTCAATCAATAGAATCGAGATCAATAATTTCAACGTGACACAATACTCGAGTCTTCAATAGAAAAATGAAAACAAGACTGTTTATAATTGTCAACCATGGCAATATTAGCTATAATTCGTGGTGCAATTGGATGAATAGTATCCACCATAATACATGTTAATTAACACAATACTAGTTACTTCATAAATTTATCAACATATCTGCACACAGAATTCCGGATATGAACATCTTCGCATTTTTGTTGAAGAATATTCAAGAGCTATGATTCAGCATCTTCAAAAAATTTTGATAATTTCACTCATTTTTTTCAGCTTAATAAAAACAATATGAAAACACAAAATGGTGTCATCATAAATCATGCATTTCAAGCATTTTGCAATCGTGAGAAGCTCATAAGCAACAATATCATTTTGATTTCTAAGAGCTGTATAAGGATATTATCTAGAAAATAAACAACATGAGCAACTCATATTTTCCCGCCATACCAGGAAACAGTTATTGGTTACAGTTACCATTTTCGATTTTCCTGAATTTCCTAGCTAAGAGATGCTTTCAGATGCTCAAACTTTTCGGATTTTATCATTCTCGTTCGATACATCCGATCAGAATTGTTCAACCAGGTAAACAATCAGCAGCATCAAAATAAGGATGATTGGATCATACTTAACTGCTGATTGCTGGTTTAACTGCATGCACCATTAGACTATAAACTTGAGGGAAATGAATAATCTCCAGAACATTTCAAATCTGAACTTACTAATGGTTTCGATTTCTTGTAATCATCATTAGCCTCTGGTTTAATCTTGGTTTCAGGTAAAGAAATATGGACATAACCTAGCTAACTAGAAGCAAAGTGGATATCAAAATTTTTTATTCACAAGATGACTAAACGATCGAGCCAACATTGCTGTCGGTCCAGGCATCTAATACATGTAGACCAGGTTTGATTATATCATTATATGGAGAGTGAGAGACTAGAGATATGTGAAGTTTTTAGGTATTCACAGATAGAAAATTGGAAGAGCCTATCCAAAACATGATTGATGAATCCATATCAGGTCGGTCAGCTCTTCATCTCTGAAATAAACCTTATTCGGATGAAATTCGAGCATCATGAAAGCGGGTGAAATGGATCACTAGCATTAAAAGGATCATACCAGAAAATTCAGATTCAATGAACTATTTTAAGGTAGTGCTTGAGATTTGGGTTCCCTGCTTATCTTTCCCGGCAAGCGTATTCTCACTCCGTCGGTGCATGGATGCAGATCTGAGTAATTGGCTAAGTGATCGGGAACCAAAATCTTGTGATATAGCAGGTTCAGAAGTCGTTGAACTTCTTACAGGTAAGAATTCGTTAACATTAACGGACACAAAATACATTATACCACAAATCATAATAATCACGGGGAAGCCAGCGAGAAAGTAAGGCCAGATAGGCTTTGATGGAGGGCTTTCCCTAATGAATATGAAGTGGAATTAGTTGATTAGTTGTTTGATTTAATGAATGATTTTCATCATTTATGCTTCTCATTATCCACTGTCACTCTGAACGTGATAGGAATTGCGAGCTCACCTATCCTCATCCAAACAAATGCTGGGAAGATTTCCCTCGTATATGGATGAACAATCTTTTCTCCGGGACAATTTTCTGGACATCCTGGAGGCAGAGAGACACATGTTTGCTTCACACACATTGACATGTTACCACATGAGGATCCATCCGGAACGAACGAAGGATCATCTCGAAGCGAGCGATAATTCCGAGAAAGTCCCATATAGCCACATAAGTAATTCATGATTCTCGAAAATAGTATAAAATCTTCCGAGATATACAGAGAAAGAGAATGGAGAGAATTTGTATGCCTCCTTCCAATCAAACTTTTGATAGAAAACTGTTAAAATTTTTGAGATACTCACTTCGGTGGAAATAAAAGGTTGATTCTGCTGTATACCTCATTCTATCGCTTTTTTCTATCCCTGGTTGAGTACAATAAATTCTACCACAGAGCTTATTTGCTGAATTACACGCAAAATATGACATATTCTTTGTTCTTTCACTCTGGAAAACTGGACCACATCTTGAGACATTACCTCCTAGCAGATTAGAATCATAGCACTCTTCTTCAGCACTTCTACCTTGGTCAAAAGCCCATCCACAAACGTCTTCACGATTGCCAAACACACCATTGTAACAGTAGCCTGTACCATTAGAGGGTCCTTTGCATTTATATCCATTGGCCACAACATGATTGGGAGGACATCCACTTGACTTTCCATCACAAAGCTCAGGAATATCACAAAAATCATCAGAACCTCGTGTGAGCACTTCCTGCGAGAAGCAGGGGACGTGTCGAAGTGTCAGCTAAAAGCCTTGCGCTTCGAATCGACAAAACAATTTATTTTGGGCTAACCCGGTTAAGCCGATTAGGGCTCGAGTCCGAGAGAATCTCAAACCACTGGTTGTACCAGATACCAACACAGTTTCCGACAACCAGATCAAATTATGGCTATGCCAATAACAGTTTACCAAACCAAACGAGTTACCAGTGGCAATAGCCAACAAATAGCAGCAATAATAATGACAAAACGAACTGAGCTAAGATGGCAGTTTCTTACTCAGCATACAGGTAATACACTATCACCAAACAGTGAGCGAAGCGAGCCTTAACCTAAGAAACCCAGCTTTACCGATAACAATTTGAGTAACAAAACGATTTCAGGGAACATCCACTGAATCGGCAATACAAAAGAGATGATCTCAGGAACCACGTCCAATCTTGATCATATACCAAACACACACACACAGTCAGAGGAAACCAAAGTCCTATGCGACTGACAACGAACTACGTTCAACAAAACGACACAAAATGAGTTACACTCAATACTGTTTATTACAAACAACAAGTGGCTGAGCCAAGAGTTCTGGCAGGGTAACTACTTGCTACAACACACTACAAACAACAAGACAATTGAGAGTTCTGGCAGGGTAACTACTCAATACCATACACATCGACACGATGGTATGACCAACAAGACAAACACTACTGGGGCGGAAGTAAAACATTTACATACACTCACACACCAACATGACATAACCAGTATAATGACTGAGATGGGCAGCTAATAGCTCTGGCAGGGTAACTACTTAGACCGGCACACATCTAACAGTCCAATACAATGACTGGAAGAGATCTGTTAATAGCTCTGGCAGGGTAACTATATAACACGATACATATCCAACAGTGGTGACTGGGAAGGCGACCAAGAGTTCTGGCAGGGTAACTGCTTAGTACAACTAATCTTCCAACAGTGAAGAGAAACAGATTGAGCGGTGGTATTTATACCATTTACAAAGGTTAAACCTTAAGGTTATCGGGAATGGTAATCATGTTATCACAACCACAATCGGAATGATCCGAGAATTAAACAACTCTAACCAACAATTGAGCGAATCAAAATGGCGAGTGATAACTCAGGTGGGGAAAACAATGACATGTGGAGACGATCTCCAGCGCCAAGAGAAGAAAATGATGAGCAGTCGAAGCCCCCTCTAACACTCGGCACTGAGTCTTGTTATCGAAAACCTTGCATACATACCTAAGAGAGGAGATGATGTATCGGTGATCCATTTTTTAGGCATATCGATTGGATCAAAGTGGAAAATCGTGAAATCCAGCCACCATTCATTCTCCGTGTCAAGAATCCTCGAGCTGACGAAATTTTGATCCAATATTCATATATACTAAGCCGAAATTAACTCCTCCATATCCATCAATAATCAGTATATCGGCTGGTGATGAATTTGAAAATTTTAGCTCCATCAACCTATATTTCACTCACTCCAGTTATGGACCCTGAATCCATCAATCATGTAGGATTAAATCTGGTATCTCATATCACTGCTCTCTCTCTCTCTCTTTCTGTTTTCTCCTCTCCCACGACAAATCAACTAACTAGTTCTCATTTCTCAATGAAACGAAACAGCAACAAAAATTCAACAATTGCAAATATCACTCAAAGATCATTCTAAAAGGAAAAAACTCTACTCTGAACCATGGAAAGAGAAATTACTACACTAGATTATCGGTATTTTCGTTCAGCAATATTCAAAAAGCTTCCACTTACATTCTCCAAAGAGATAATTGCCGGTTGAGTGGATCAGTCACTGAAAGAAGAATTAATGGGCATACTGCGCCTTTTTGTTAACTTTGAATTTCTCAAAAAAGCAATTTGCATGGAGTATTTCTCCTGATATGGGGGAATGAGACAGATCGGGAGAATTAAAATTATTGTTAATTTTTAATTTAATTTTCTAATTTTTAATGAAAATTAATGAATTAATTTTTTTTCTTTCCATTGCTGAATATTTCCACTATGGGAAGGGTTGATATGGAGATGAATGACTGTAATGGAATAAACATATATAAAATACAAAATATAACGAAGAAAGATTGACAAAGCAATAAAATAATACAGAAAGAATATAGATAATGGAAATTCAGGTTTGAGAGGCCAAATCATTCAGCGGAAGAGTACATGTGATGTTTCGAAGTGGATCAGAGTAGTCCACTTTCCATATTTGTGCTCAAATTTTACGAACAGCAACACACATGAACAAATAAGATATCACTATAATCTGAGGAACTAAAATATACTGTTAGCTTAGAAAAAAACGAGCCAACGAAATCTGACCGAAATTTTCTTGTTTTTGCACAGTCGTCGAAATTTTTTGCATATCTTTGACTGAAGAGGTTTCCTCGCTAAGTCTCTTCATGAATGCAGATCTAATTAGCTTACTGAGTGAGCGAGAATCAGTTTCTCGTGAAAGAGAAGGTTGGAAAGTTCTTATTGAACTATTCCCTGGAAAGATTTTGGTGTCATAAGAGTAAATGAAATAAATTGAACCACAGATCAGTATGATGAAAACTAAGCTAACCGCGAAGTAGAGCCAAAAAGTTGCTGTTGAGCCAGGTTTCCTGTGGAAGAGATAATTCAGTTTTGAAGATTGAAAAATATCTTTATAAAATGTCCCTATCAGCTTTTGGAATTGCTATCTCTTCATACCTCGGTCTAGGTTGTGAATCTATTTCATGTGTGGGAAACTTTTGTTTGGTGTATGGATGGATTTTCAGTTCACCAGAGCAATTTTTTGGGCATCCTTCAGGTAAAGGAGTACATCTCTGCTTGATACACATATGATCCGGAGCACACTCTGATCCATTAGGAACGAAAGTTGGATCTTCTTGAAGGAAACGATGATATCTAAATAGCCTCATGAAGGCACACTTTTCCATGTCTTCGCTTGTCCAAGATCCCCCAAGAATTAGTCCTAGAAGAATCCTTGGATGAGAATCTGGAAAACCTGTCGATCTGAAGGCAACTTACTGTCAACGTATCGAGAAAATTCCGGTGTATAAGCAAGGTTTCCTTCAACATGACAGAAAATTTTACCACAACTAGTGGAAAAGGCCGGTTATACCGGCCCAAACCTAGATTGGCATTAAAGAACTCGACGAAATTCTAGAACTATCTCTCTCTCTTGGTCTCTCTTTCTCTCTCTGTCTCAGTCTCTTTTTCGGTCTCTCTCTCTCTCTCTCTCTCTCTCTCTCTCTCTTAGTTTCTCTTTCTTGATCTCTTTCTTTCTCTCCTTCTTAGTTTCTTTCTCTCTGTCTCTCTTTCTCTTTCTCAGTCTCTCTCTTTTTTTCTCTCTCTCTTTCTTGATCTCTTCCTCTCTCTCCTTCTCAGTTTCTCTCTCTCTCTCTCTCTCTCTCTCTATCTCTTAGTCTCTCTTTCTTGATCTCTTTTTTTCTCTCCTTCTCAGTCTCTTTCTCTCTGTCTCTCTCTGGCTTTCTCTGATCACCGAATCCTGCCGCAGTAAGGTCTATGACGGCTTGCACATTGGCGTTGCAATTTCGTTAGTGGACCTTACTGCGGCGTCGTATTGTTATCTTTATAATTTTTAGATATATGATACATATCTGGTTCTTTACATGCATAGTTGGACATATCACTTCTGTATCTCTGAAAAGTTGGCCCACATCCTCCATAGTCTGTGCCATCCCTTGTGTTCAGCTTATAGCAGCTATCCGATGCAACAGAACCATTCCGAAATGTCCATTCGCACATATCTGAACGAGAGCCACACTTTCCTTTAAAACAGTATGATCTTTGTGGCAATTCTTGGCATTCATATCCATTGGATACAACGAAATCAGGTGGACATTCACTTGATTTGCCATCACACAGCTCAGGAATGCCACAAAAGTCGTCAGCAGCTCGACATTGTGTTCCAGAGTCCATAAACATACATGTTGACTTATTGCAACATGGGCCATTGTAACATTTTGATCCTTCAGTTAGCCTGCAGTTATCACAGCATCTCTGACATTCTTGTGTGACACAATCACATTCCTCTCCATCATCAACCCAGCCATTACCACAACGTGGCTTTTTAGGCTCTATTTTCCTTTTCAAGCATGCAAGATGCTTTTTCACCCTTTTTTGCATCGCTTCCTTGCTGCAGTTAGACCATTTCATGCTTGCGCTTGGCACCTTGGGATACTGTTCCATTATCCATCTGTGACCTTCACCAGGATCGCACACTGTTCTATTGATCCGAGGAAGCCCAATATTGAATGAATCCAAGACCATAGAGAAGGCGCCACAATATTTCAATTCTATTAAAATGTTTGCGCTGAATGTTCACAAAAATTCCATTGGGACCCGTGCAGAAACTACCGAAACCAGAAGTTGCAACAGAGAAATATTCACCTAAAAAGATTGAAGTTGAATCAAACAATCTTCCCATAAACTTGAAGATAAGAAAACACAACAAGGGCACGAATTTTGTGATGAAATGTTATGCTTCTGATGTGCTCTAGGAAAGCTTCTACTCACTTTCGCCTAATAAAATGACCGCATTGATGGTATTCTCTTCATCATAATTTTCGTACCGCTCACGGTGAAAAGCACGGATGACATCATCAGTCAAGTTGGTTTCAGGCTCCAAAACTTGTGTCCAGCCTTCATATATTGCCAACAAATTGAGATCCACTAAGTAATTGTTAACTTCGTTGATGTAGTTCTGCAAAGTATAATCAATTTTTGGTGTTTGCTTGAGGAACAACTCGGACAAGACAAACTTGATGGTTATGTAGCCAGTCTCATTTTCGAAAAGCTCTCCATATTCTGAAAGTGGCTTGAGGAATCCATAACTTAGATCAGCATCTTTGGCAGTCTCCTCTTCCTGCTCCTTATCTGACAGCACTTCAGCACTTGTCTCAGTAGGATCATTCTCTAGCTCATATCTCTCAATAATGTGTTGTCCTGATTTGCTTCCACTTTTCGGTTCTATTCCAAACTGATATCTAGTGCTTAGAAAATTCCCTCTAACCTCATGACCACATTTCACAAACGAAGCAACCTCCCAATTGAAGCTATCATTGCCTTTTCTGAGTATAAAACATTCACACTCCCTGGTATCAGCAAGACGACAGAATGGAGCTTCTCGAAGGGGTAATAATATTGTCTTGCCATGGACAACAATTCTAAAGATCGGCCTTTTCTCTCCATCTGTAGTTATCCAATCAAGCGAACCGGGATCAATAATCTCTACGTGAGACAATGCCAGGACTAACATCATTGAGATGGGGAATAAAATTCTCATCATTTTCCTACGAAGCAATTGTCACTGAAGCTCTTTGTTAGGCGAGTAATATCTTTCAAAATTCAAGTTGATACATGTACTGATTCATAGATTCTATCCATCAACAAATCTCCAAATAATCTCTGATATCACCACCCTGATATTTTTCTAACAATGCTGGCAAACAATGATTCAGAATCCTATCCTTGAATAACGCTCTCAATACCCACGCAATTTGAGGCCAAATATTTTTCTGCTTGTAACTGTGTTTTATTCTCAGATTTGAATGATATTGGTCAGTTCATTTTTGATCTTCATGCAATTGAAGTCTAGAATTTCACATCTGAACATTGTAACTCATTATGATCGAAAGAGAAGATATGTGTTCAATTCAAATCAGATTTTTTAGGTCCATTTGTTATTATCATTAGCATAGGTGAACATATTCATGCTCAATTTGAATTTGTTGAATTGATTGTTTTCCTTGGACTCCTCTTGATCAGGGTTCCTTCTCCAGCTGAATTGAGGAATCGTCTCCACAAGTGTGAGAGGCTTCGCTGTAGTCGAGTTTTCCAAGGCTGTAGTGATTCTTGGTGGATTTGTCCAGAAGAGGCCAGGAACGTCGGTGCCCTGCATTTTGGCTCCATTATCATAATAACAGATAGGGAACTTACATTTCTTAGAACATTCGTTGATTGATTGGGACTCGATTCCGTCCCATAGATGTGTTACAGACATGAATGCATCAAACAGAGAGACTAATTTGAGAGATTTTTTGTGTTCAAAAGGGAAGTAATTGCGATTATTTTTTACTCTAGCAAGCTCTTGTACATTTATTTGACAGTGCATATCCAGCATCTAGAAGCTAGAAGAGTGATGTTGTATTTGGAGGAAAAACAAAATTCTGATATTTCTCAGCTCTTGCACTTTATGATCTGACGATCTGGGCTCAATTCACAAAAAAATCAAATCACAGAAAGTGCGATTGCTAGAAGGGAGATGAGATAGGAAGTTTTTTCATCGAAAAACATGTTCAAACGAAGAATATGAAAATTGAATGAATTTCTCATGATTAAAATTGAATGTCGTGCCCGATTGATTGTTATCATGATGGTAAAAATGAGAATCGACTGTGTTAATCATGACTTGCGAGCAATTTTTTCGAGAATTTTCGAACATACAACTAGCCATAAGAGTACTAGAAGGTATTGAGTGAGTGTAGATCAACAAGATGAACAGTTCTAATTTGAGCTTAGAAGTAATTTTTCTGTAGTTTATATGGAGTTGATTCAGAATTTGACTCAGATTGAGATAAGCCTGGCATGAGCACAGCATGTGGTGGAGGAACGAATGCAAAGGCTTTTGAACAGTTTCAAGCTCCATCGTATATTGTTTGATATGACGATTGAGATCATGATACTTTTTTCCATGAGGTACTCGAGGTATTTTGGAGAGAGTAAAACGTTTTTTATTGTTGCTCTCTTCATTTTTCAGGTGAGAAATTAGAAAATAGATATCAGGATGCTGGCTCTTCATCTTATTATTGAGCCGATGATGCCAGCCTTCAATAGGATCAGCATTTCTGATTCAATTCCGCATAGATGGTAGAAATCGACCTCTAAGGAAATATGAAAGAAATTCTGAGAGAGATATGTTTCATGGATATGTTATTATGTTTTTTGATATCTTGCCTATTAAACGACAACGGAAGCTACGAGAATTTGCAAACTTAATTAATGGGAGGATTGACATAGGAAACTCATATCATTAGTGACAAGTTGCTATCAAGTGAAAGTTCCATGGACTGATTGTTGTGAGAGATACTATACTCAACGAGTACTATCGATTGGGTAAGTTTGAGGGTGATCGGAGTTGTGTCTCAAAATAAATAAAGGTAAAATTGATGCGAGCTCAGTGATATTTTGGGTGTTTTTTGGTGGTTGGTATTCTGTTAATGGATATCCACTGCCAAGAGTAGACTTATTGCGTATATATAAGAATGGTGGAATATTCTTTTCTAATTCTGCTGTCAGTCATTCAAATTGTTTTTCCTGGGAAAATAAGTGATCTTGAGAAGTGAATCTATCTATCCTTCAAATTTGGGCTTGAATTTGCGAACAAATAAGATTTTTTTTCATAATATTAGATTAGATGGCAAAATTTACTGTTAGCATGGGAATAACTGAACCAACAAGATCTGACAGAAGTTTTTCTGTTTTCACACAGTCTTCGAAATTCCTCGCTTATGTTTGACTGTATAGGTTTCCTCGCTAAGTCTACGCACAAATGCGGATCTAATTAACTTACTGAGTGAGCGAGAATCAGTTTCTCGTGAAAGAGTAGGTTGGAAAGCTGGTATCGAACTCTTCTCTAATGAGATTTTGGTATCATGAAAGTAAATGAAATAAATTGAACCACAGATCATTATGATTAAAACTAAACTAACCACAAAGTAGGGCCAAAAAATTGCAGCTGGTTTTCTGTTGGAGAGAAAATTCAGTTCTGAAGGTTAAAACATATCTATATATATCATATATTATATAATGTCCCTATCTTCTGAAACTTTCCATCTTTTCATACCTCGGTTTGGGCTCATATCGTGCTTCGAATTCATGTGCCGGAAACTTTTGCTTAGTGTAGGGATGGATTTTCAGTTCACCAGAGCAATTTTTTGGGCATCCTTCAGGTAGAGGAGTACATCTCTGCTTGACACACATATGATCCTGAGCACACTCTGATCCATTAGGAACGAAAGTTGGATCTTCTTGAAGGAAACGATAATATCTATATAGCTTCATGAAGGCACACTTTTCCATGTCTTTCCTTGTCCAAGATCCCCCAAGAACTAGTCCTAAAAAAATCCCTGGATGAAGATGTGGAAAACCTGTACCAAGCTGAAAGCAACTTACTGTCGACGTATTGGGAAAATTCCGGTGTAAAAACAAGGTCTCCTTCAATATGACAGAAAATTATACCACAATTCATATCTGATCCTTTGCACACATAGCGAGACACATTTACCGTCCAATCACTCTGAAAAGTTGGCCCACATCCTCCATGGATTGCTTCGTCCTCTGTGTTCAGCTTATAACAGGTATCTGACGCCACAGTACTATTCTGGAAGGCCCATCCGCATATATCCATACGAGAGCCACACTTTCCTCTGAAACAGTATGATCTGTGTGGTGATTCTTGGCATTCATATCCATTGGATACAACGAAATCAGGTGGACATTCACTTGATTTGCCATCACACAGCTCAGGAATGTCACAAGAGTCGTCAGCAGCTCGACATTGTGTTCCAGAGTCCATAAACATACATGTTAACTTATTGCAACACGGGCCATTGTAACATTTTGATCCTTCAGTTAGCCTGCAGTTATCACAGCATCTCTGACATTCTTGTGTGACACAATCACATTCCTCTCCATCATCAACCCAGCCATTACCACAACGTGGCTTTTTAGGCTCTATTTTCCTTTTCAAGCATGCAAGATGCTTTCTCACCCTTTTTCGCATCGCTTCCTTGCTGCAGTTAGACCATTTCATTCTTGCGGTAGGCACCTTAGAATACCGATCCATTATCCACCTATAACCTTCACCAGGATCGCACACTGCTCTATTGATTTGAGGAAGCCCAATATTGAGTCCAAGACCATGGAGAAGACGCCACATTAATTCAAATCTGTTTTCAGTCTGGGCAAGCTGATGCACAAAAATTCCACTTGGACCGGAACACATTACATCAGCAGAGGTTCCAAAGCTGACATATTCATCTGCAAATGATTGAAACTTGATCAAACAATCTTCTATCAACTCGAAGAGAATAAAATGCAACACAGATACAAACTGGGTGATGAAGGTGTTTCTAATGTGCCTAGAAAGCTTTAACTCACTTTCCCCTAACAAAATGACGGTATTCATGGTATTCTCTTCATCATAATCTCGATACCGCTGGCGGTAGAAAACACGGATGATATCAGCGGTTAAGTTGGCTTCAGGCTCCAAAACTTGTGTCCACCCCTCATATATTGCCAACAAATTGAGATCTTCTAAGCATTGGTTAACATCACTGATATAGTTCTGCAGAATATGATCAATTTCCGATTCTTGAGTATTATTGAAAAACAACTTGGACAAGACAAACTTGATGGTTATGTAGCCAGTCTCATTTTCGAAAAGCTCTCCATATTCTGGAAGTGGCTTGAGAAATCCATAACTCAGATCAGCCTCTTTGGCAGTTGCCTCTTTCTGCCCCTTATCTGACAGTCCTTGAGCAGTTGTCAATGTAGAATCATTCTCTGGCTTATATTTTTCAACAACGTGTTGTCCTCTTTTACTCCCACTTTTCGGTGCTATTCCGAACTGATATCTAGGGCTTAGGAAATTTCCTCTGATCTCATGACCACATTTCACAAACGAAGCAACCTCCCAATCTGAACTATCGTTGCCTTTACTCAGTATGAAACATTCACATCCCCTGGTATCAGCAAGACGACAGAAAGGAGCTTCTCGAAAGGGTAATAATATTGTCTCGCCATGGACATCAATTCTGAGGATCGGTCTTTTCTCTCCATCTGTAGTTATCCAATCAAGCGAATCTAGATCAATAATCTCAACGTGAGAAAATACCAGGACTAACATCATTGAGATGGGGAATAAAATTCTCATCATTCTCATACCTTGAAGCTAACCTTGAAGTTATTGGCTTGACGAATAATAATCGCCACAATTCAAGTTGCTGCATATACTACTTCATAGATTCTATTCATCAACAAATCTCGGAATCAATCCCTGATATCATCACCACCATGTTCTTTTAACAATGCCAAGATTCAGAATGCCTATTCTATAATAACACTGTCAATACCCGCGCAATTTGAGGCCAAGAATTTTGCTACTTGTAATTCTTGTGAAATCTGTGTAATTCCCAGCTTTGAATAATAGTTTTTAGCCTATTTTTGATCTTCATGTGATTGAAGTCTCAAATTCAGATCAAAACACTGTTTTTCTGTGTGATCATATGTAGACTCTAAATTGGAGTCTCCAATCCTATAAAATTGATGTTAGTATTCAAATTCTCATATCAATATAAGATTCTGAAGATAAACGTGCTGATATTTGAATTGGAAGATACCAAACTTCAACCTGAAGCCGGAGAAAACTGTGCTGGTTTATACCGACTTCTCGGAATGGTTCTCTCAAAAGAGAATCAATCACTGAAGGCAAATTAGATCAACATACTCCAGTTCTCGTTGGGTTTGGTTCATGTAAAACACCAATGTGAGAGGAACCAATATTACAATCGAGAGGTCAATCATGAATAAAGGTCACTCGGTGATCAGCTGACAGCTAGTTTATCTGATTGAGAGTTTTGTTCAAGAAGCCACCGAGAAGTATAAACTATTAGATCTGGGTACACCTTTTTTCTGAGAATCTGTCGTTTTTTTGCTCCTTCGAAAAGGGATTGAACAGACCCTCCATTTGAAAGCCTCAATCAGTGAAGCTTTCTATTTTTTGAAACACTATCATGCTAACCAATTCGCTTTCAATATGGAATTTTTCCTACCTCAAACTCGCAAGATGGTAGAATACTGAAAAGATATCTTACGATGACAAGACTGAGAGAAGGAAACATTGTGGAATGATCTAACATTGATTTCTCACTCAAGCTACTCAATTTTACATTGGAATGATCCATTCTGAGAGAGATTCTGATTAGCACTATGAGAGAGATCTTCAGAGAGAATTTTTAGAAAAGATCTACTCAGTCCACGGAATAATATACTCTACTCTTGGAGTAATTCTCTATCGAGTGAATCAGTCACCGAAAGAAGAATTAATGGCATACTGCGCCTTTTTGTAAACTTTGACTTTCTTAAAATATCAATTTACATGGAATATTTCCCCCAATATGGAAGAAGGAGATAGATCAGGACAGTTGGAATTATTGTTGAAATGAAACGATTTTTTGTGACTTCATTACTGAATTTTCGCACTATGGGAAGGGATGATATGAAGATGAATGACTGTAATGATATACATGTATAAAATACAGAATATAACGATGAAAGATTGACAAAGCAATAAAATAATACAAAAAGAATATAGATAATGAAAATTTAGTTTTGAGAGGACATCTGATCCAGATACAGAGTACATGTGATCTTTTGAAGTGGATCAGAGCAGTCTATTATTCGTATTTGGGCTTGGATTTTTGAACAAACAAGATTTTTTTTCATAATATTAGATTATAAATTCACTGTTAGCATAGGAAGAAGTGAACCAACAAAATCTGACAAAAGTTTATCCGTTTTTACACAGTCTTGGAAATTCCTCGCTTATCTTTGACTGTAGATGTTTCCTCACTGACAATGGAAGGAAGGTAACTGTAAATTGAAAATCTTCATGAAACATATATTTTTGAGAAGCTCTACTAGCACTTATAATATTGGCAAAAGCATACGTGCCCAATCGCCATCTACGAGAAAATATTCACACTTCTTTTTTCCCATAAGACCGTTGGGGTGGGGCATTGTTTTGAATATTTTTCACTCTCAATAAGTACAGTTTCTATTCTCTTAATATATTCAACATAATTTATCGGTGATTAGTTCTAGAATGGATAAAATCAGTGCTGTCAATGTTCTCGCTCAACTCAAGTCAATCCAACTGCCGAGTCCATCAAGTGGATGTAATCCTCGTGAACGCGAATTGAGTGGAGCAATTTTCAATCTAATTAGAAAGTTTGAAGAAGCTGCTATTTCCGAGCTCATTGAAGAAGAAGAACTGGTGCCAGATGCTTCCGAATTTGAAGAGGAGTGTGTTGACACTTATGAGCCACTCATCAAGTCAAGTAGTGAGGTATTCGAGTACGAATACTGCAAGAAGGTGATCGAGTTCGTTGATTCGGCCAAAGGGACGCGCAGTTTTTCGTCAGTCCAACACAAGTTCAGGAGAGTAGAGCATCCAAATTATGTCAGTCCATTCCGAGAGTATGTTCAAAACATGGGTACAACCAGAGAGAAATATCACATAATTTCGGAATACGTTTGGGAAAATTTCAAAAACTCTCGAGGAAAGTTTAGAGCAGTTCATGATATTGATATCCAGAGATGGGGAATAGAGAAGGCACGTGAGCTTGGACTAAACTCTTTCAAGGCATCGAATTGGTGGTTGAACTCTTTTAAGAAAAATAATCGACTTGTTTCAAGGAGAACTACGAAGTTCATCTCATATCGACATGCTGATTCGAAGGAGGAACTAGGAAACTCTGCCGCTATCTTTCATTTGGATCTCACTGATACAATTTATGACAAATTCGAACCATCACAAATTTTCAACTCTGACCAGTCTGGATATAATTATGAAATGACTCGTGACCATACACTTGAGCATGTCGGGGTCAGGCAAGTGAATGTTCAGGTGATGAACACTGCAGCCACTACACATTCATACACAATACAACCAATAATCTCAATGGATGGAAAACTACTTCCAAAGCTGATGATTGTGCTGCAAGAGAAAGATGGTGAATTTGGACCAAGAGTTGCCGATTCATTGATCCGTCCACCAAATGTCTTTCTAACTTGTTCCCAATCAGGCAAAGTTGATATCCCTATCTTGAACCAGTGGAAAGAAAATTGTTTGGCTCCATATGTTGAGAATGACGCATGTCTGATTGTTGATTCATATTCTTCTCATAGAAACGCCGGAATTTTTTCGATACCAGGGAAAGAAATCGAAGTTAAGATCATACCACCAGGAACAACATCATTGTTTCAACCATTGGATGTATTTTTCTTTCGTCAATGGAAAGGCTTTGTGAAAAAGTTCACTGATAGAGTACTTCTTGACAGTCTTCCAATAGATCTCCATCATCGGAATACGGTCATCAAGCTGCATGCTCTTATCCACAAGCAGTTCAGCTCTCCCAGATTCCAAAATATGGTAAAATATGCATGGAAGCAATCTGGTTATCCAGTCGAAGTCCAAATGTTCGACCATCCAGATCATGTCATTTTTGATACACTGCTCGAGTCCTGCTCCGTGAAAGATTGTCGCACCTCTTCATTCATTCTATGTTCTTGGTGTCAGAAACATTTCTGTCTCATCCATTTTTTCAATCTCCCACATGTTTGTGCTTGAAAAAAACCGCAATCCATCCACGCTAATAGCCTCAATGCAAATAATCAGCAAAAAAATTTCTTTCTCTAATTGCTACATTTCTGCGATTGGGCACCTAATATCATAATATATATCTATACAAACACTGAGCAACTCAATAATATATTGTTCATGAAGATTCCCAATTTACACTTGCCTTCCTTCCATTGTGAGTCTACGCCTGAATGCAGATCTGATCAGCTGACCGATTGAGCGGGAATCAGTTTCTTGTGAAAAAGAAGATTGAGCTAGCCATGATGGGCGTTTATCAGATAAGAATTTGGTATCATGCAAGCAGATGAAATATATGGCGCCACAAACCGCTGTGATCATTAACAAACCAACTAAAAAGAAGGGCCAGATTATTGCAGGTTGGACCCTTTTCCTGTTGAAAAGGAGATTCAGTTCTCGATATTCATCAACCTCAAATCATATCATTCCATACCTGGGTTGTGAGTCGATCTCATGTGCGGGGAAAGCTCGCTTAGTGAATGGATGGACTCTTTGAACCCCAGGACAATTTTGTGGACATCCTCTCGGCAAAAGGGTGCACTTCTGATTTACACACATATGATATGGAGCACATTCTGATCCATTAGGCACTAAAGTTGGATCTTCTTGCAAAAATTGATATTGGAGATATAGCTGTATGAACACACACGAACTTGAATGATCTGCTGACAAGACTCCTTCTAAGATAGGAAAATGGAATTTGAGCAACTTTGCTTGCTGTAAAATCTCAAACCTTACCAGAGAAGAAACAGGAAGATTTTGGTGTGTATGAATATTCTCCTTGCTCGCCTCCCTCTGAATAACAGAAAATCTTACCACAATACATATCTGGCCCTTCGCATGCATCGTAAGATATTTTTCTCGTCCTATAACTCTGGAAAGTTGGGCCACATCCTCCATAGTGCTTGCCATTCTCGGTGTTCAACTTATAACAGCTATCTGATGCAACAGAAGCATTCTGGAATGCCCATTGGCACATATCTGAACGAGATCCACACTTTCCTCTATAACAGTATGATCTGTGTGGCGATTCTTGGCATTTATATCCATTGGCAACAACAAAATCAGCTGGACATTCACTTGACTTGCCATCACACAGCTCAGGAATGTCACAAGAGTCGTCAGCAGCTCGACATTGTGTTTCATTATCTGCAAACATACATGTTAGCTTATCGCAACATGGTCCATTGTAGCATTCTGATCCTTCAGTTAGCCTACAGTTAATGCAGAATTTTTGGCACTCTACTGTGATGCAATCACATTGCTCCCCTTCATCGACCCAGCCATTACCACAAAAAGGCTTTTTAGGCTTTATCTTTCTTTTCAAGCATGCAAGATTCTTCTTTACTTTTTTTTGCATCACTTCCTTGGTGCAATCAGACCATCTCATGCTGAGGTTCTCAAAGCGGGGAGGATCTTCCATTATCCATAGGTGTCCTTTGTCTGGATCACATATTGTTATATTGATCTTGGGTAGCCCAATACTTCTTCCGAGGGAATAGAGAAAAAATTTCAACTGCTCATTTAAATATCGTTCCACGGGCCGATAAGCTATGAAAATCCCACCAGGACCTGTGCAAATAGTATCTGGAGAAATCAAGTGTCCATAACCTTCAACTAAAAAAGAATACCTTAAATCATCAATCTTCTGACAACTCAGAAATAGAAATCTTTGAATACGCAAGTGGTACAAACTGTGTGATGAATAGACAGTTTGCAAAATTTTTATCGTTCTAATTACATTCTCCAAATAGGATGACTGCATTGAGGTCATTCTCTTCATCATATATTCTGTACCGCCTTCCGACGAAAGCTCTAATCACCTCATCAGTTAAGTTTTTGTCAAAATCCAAAGCTCGCGTCCATCCTTCATATATTGCCAACACATTGAGTTCCATTAGGTATCGGTTAGCATCGTTGATGAAATTCTGAAGAAGAGCATTGAAATAAGGCTCTGGGATAGGGTCAAACACCTCGTCCAAGACAAACCTAATTGTTATGTAACCAGTCTCATTTTCGAAAAGTTCTCCGTACTCTGGGAGTGGTTTGAGGTATTCAAAATTCAGTTCTGCTTCTTCGGCAGTCTTCTCTTTCTGCTCCTGATCTGACAATCCTTGAGCACTTGTCACAATAAAATCATTCTCTGGCGCATATATCTTCACAATATGTTGTCCTGATTCACCATATTCTTTCGGTATCATTTCGAAGCGATATTTTGAGTTCACGAAATTTCCTCGGAGCTCATCACCACATTTAACAAACGAAGCTACTTGCCAATCTGAGCTGTCCTCTTCTTTTCTAAGTATGAAACATTCACACTGCTCTGTCTCTGCAAGATGACAGAATGGAGCTTCTCGAAGGGGTAATGTAACGTTTTCACCATGGATTACAATTCGGAGGATTGGCGTTTTCTCTCCACTCATGGCTATCCAATCGAGAGATTCAAGATCAATTATCTCAACGCGACACAATGTTTGGGTAATGAGCAGAAGAATGAAGAATAACTTTCTCATCATCGTTGAGCTTAACAATTTTTGCTATGTCCAGTCGTATAAGGCGTATAGGATGGGTAATTTCTCCCAGAGTACATGTTGATGTCACAACTCAGATCGCTATTCATACTGCTCTACCTTTATCTATGTACATAAATAATTCATTTTGAAGCATGAACATCCTCTTCTGACTCGAGGAATCCAACTAAACCATGATTTAGAATCTCTGAACAATGAGTCTTATAACCCGCACAATTTGAAAATTTTCATCGCTTCTTCTGAAGTTTTTTAAGTATCTCGAGTGATACTCACCAGCATCGCACATATTCCGGGGCAATTAAGAATCCAAATTTCTATTCGACCCCAGACTATCTCAGACTATGAGTTGATTGAAGACTGGGGAGAATGAATCAGTTCTGCAATTTTTGATCAGATAAAATACAATATCTATCATTGATGTCTTTTTCTCTCCAAAGGACAATGGTCAAAACTGCCCATGCTCAGATTTTGATGAAACTTTCTTTTCATGTTATATTAAGTGTGATAAGACCAAAAAATGTTATCATAACTCTCTATTACTCATACTCCCAGAGATAAAGCCATTTTCTTCATTTCTGCTATTTCGGAAACGAGTAATCGTATCGAGATAAAAATGGTATCATTTGAATTCTTATCGAAAA
>QZCP01000314.1:0-53788 GCA_003956705.1 Brevipalpus yothersi
GAGAGAGAGAGAGAGAGAGAGAGAGAGAGAGAGAGAGAGAGAGAGATGTATAATTGTAAATTTTTAAGGAGAGCAAATTCAATTCTTATGAGAATAGTTTTTTCCACTCATTTTACCAATAACAATCGCATTAATAGTTCACCTATCTCATTCTAGATGATCTCATGCTGATTAAAGGTTTGAAATAAAAAACCAAAGTTTCTCATGAACACCATCAGCGTGAAGAAGATGAGAAGAAAAAATTTTATTCATCTTCATTCTCCTATATGTTAGGCAAATGATCTTTCACTGTACACTGTGTAGCTAAATATTGCACCAATTTTGAAAGCCAGCTTCGAGCATCCACGTACAGTGTATTTGTGTTCACACAGAGAATTTTTCAATTCCAGATAGCTTTCTCTAGTTTCTATCTTAGGAATTTTCGTTAACTCAATGCTTCTCTCTCTCCCCCACTCAATAACTGAAAATGCTCTCGACAGTTAATTTTTCAAACTGATTGTAAAAAGAATATATATATAGAGAGAGAGATCACATACAAACTTGACATACACTTTTCTATTAGACTTTTCTCTCCAGTAGTAAGCAATCTTATTTGATACTTTGAGAAATATTGGCCGATCAAATCTACCGATTGATGTTGAACAGAGAACAGCTTCACTTGCTAGTTTATTGCTTTCATTTTATTCTTTTCTCGCATCTTTTCTCATTCTCTAATACACTCACATATACCACACATACACACACTATACACTTTCTTCATCACTACCGATCATTTCGATTTCTCATCTTTGCCCATCTTTCATCCATACACAGGTCAAGCGGGGATAAAAATAAAGACGATTAATCAGTTTGATGATGTTACAGGTAAGCCACATGAACAAATCACTCTTTATTGATTAATTTTCTACACTTTTTCTTCTCTCTCTCTCTCTCTCTATCTCTATTTGATGTAAAGATTGAACATTCGGTGGAAGAAGGAACAGAATTTACTTTCTCTCCTCCTAATCCATCATGATCGATTCTGTGGACTATTTTTCACCTTCTCTTTCTTTTTCTATTCCACTTTGCTTGCGGCTATGTTTCTGACCAAAATCTCATTCTTCACTTTCTATCTTCACACAGTACTACATCAACACACCGCCTTGATAGGATCTCGTGTTGATCTTATCTGTGATGTTGCCACACCATCCGATGAGGATGCAATTACATTGATATTTTGGTATAAGAATGATCGAAAAAATCCTCCCATCTATAGTGTTGATGGTCGAAGTGTTCCTATAGATAGAGCACCGCATTTTATATTATCAGAAGATTTCAAGAATCGTGTTAAATTTGATTTATCTATCCGTCCGGCAATATTGACCATCGATTCAATCAATGAAAATGATGGTGGCCTTTATTTGTGTCGAGTTGATTTTAAATGGGCTCGAACAACCAATTCATTAAACAATTTGACCATCATAGGTGAGTATCGAGGTTTGGGATAAATTATGTGTGATAAGCTTATTTTTACCTTGAAGGTGCACAAAATGATGGCAGAAAAACAAGAACTAAGAAGATAAAGAAGAAGAAAAAGAAGAAAAGCTTTCAGATTAATGTCAAAATTTTATTGCTTGAAAGATTCGTTTCATTATTATCTCTTCAGTCATCCTCTCTGTCAGCTATTATAGTGAATCGATTGAAAGCAAAATTCGCCTACACATACACACACACCATCATCCATCCAATCAATGTGTGTGTGTGAATATGTATATAAATATATATCCATCTATATATCGTTCACCGGTCGTTTATCATTGCCATACAGGTTAGGCAAAATTTTGACAGGAAAAAGAGGTAACTTGCTCGTAAGATGATAACATTTTACTCACATCTCCTGAGCTGATGACAGCTTTTTACCTCATAATAATATGTGTGAGATTTTTTCCCTAAGAAGGAAAAAATGTAGGCCTAAAAGAGTAATATGAGTTGACGAAAACTCAGGTATATGAGCAATTTTTATGATCTCATTCAATCGACATTATCTGGCCTAGTTTTCTGAATCAAACTTCTACACACGTGGAAGTCAAAGAATTTTCGGCAATTGGCTCATCAATAGCTTAGCCAAACTTCCCTTAAACTGTTTTTCTTCTTTTTCTCACTATATAAGATTGTCAGTTTGCTTTTTGATGATATGAGATAATCTCAATTGAGATTATACTTTCTGTTCTCTTCGTTTTTGAAATGCTCAATTTGAACCACAGATTTTTCCGCTTTGAGAGCATATTCCAACATAGTGTGACAGGATCAAACATACCTAACTCATTAGTGTTCTGGATGTCTGAGGAATAACAGAATGATACATAACAGAAAACTGTAGAACATCAAGTTTCTTGCATAATCTAGAAGTTTGCCCTTCTCAGATCTCTGAGATCATTCAGCTACTCATCAATGATTATTGTGAAATTTTCCTAGATTCACTAATTGTATATTAATGATTCAATTTGTATGCTCACTCTAGACTCTCCCAAAGTGGAACTCACCTTGACTAGCTCTAAGAAAGAAGTATCAAGAGAAGCGATTACTGGTCAACAAAATTTTTCTACTACAACAATTTTTAATACAAATGATTCAGCCTCATCGCCTTCATCATTCTCCGATCTCATTGAATACTTAATCAGTGAGGACTCTGAAATCAATTTAGAATGTAAAATTAAATCCAATCCACCTATAATCAATGTTAAATGGTTCAAAAACAAGTTGCCTTTCAATGCTTCCAAAGGTGAGCACGTTGTCTGAATCCTAACACCCATGATGAAGGTTTGGAGGTGCAGAAAAAAAATCAAACCTCATCAAACGCATCAGATTTCATCCGTATAACTGAGCTTCTTTTCTTGATTCTTTATCTCCAGATTTACTGACCAATTTTACTATTAAATCCGCTTCATGGAATGATTCTGGTATTTACAGTTGTACAGCCTTTAACAGTGCTGGCAAAGGAGAAAGTAAACCACTCAAGATAAATGTTTTATGTGAGTTGAAAACCACTATTCCCTATACAGGTTTCATGGCTTAGCCATTATGGAATTCTTTCTCCTTAACCATGGTCAATTCTTGCCATCATAATACTTCAGCTGATCATTATATCATGCCATTGCCATTGGAACCCATGAGGAGGGAAGAAGAAAAGTGTCTGAAACTTGCTAATAGACCAGCAGTCTTTGAATTGGGCAGTCTTTGTGGACAATTTTTGACGACAATGTATCTGATACACTTCCTTGGACAGACACTTTCTCCTATGGGTTTATCTGTCTTGTAGACTTTGTTCTTGGGTAATAATTTGAGTAATCACAATATACATGAGCTTTGTACATAATTTGAGACTTGCAAGGATCATATATCATTTGTTTCTTAGGAAAAGTGTGTTACTTCTTCAACAATTTTAAGTACATGCTGAAAAAGATAGAATGAATTATTGGTGTTGAGAAGGATCGTTTAGCTTTTCCTATTTCCTCTTCATGAATAGACTGTGCATACTGAGTATTCTGATTCAACTTCATCATTTTCTCTTCTATTTCTTAGTCAAGTTCAAATCTTACTAAAACGAAAGAGAGAGCATCCAATGATGATATTATATTCATCATGATCTATGATCCATATGAACACAGGCTAAAGATAGGCAGAATAAATTGATTCAAGTTTTCACCCACACACACAATACTCCTTCATCATCAATATGGTTTCACTCTCTTTGACTTCAGATCAAGACCATGATATAAACACGCTAGAATTGGGACTTAATTATCTGATTCGTTCATTCTCTCTTCCCATTCTTTTTGTTCAACATTAATTCATTTCAAATTGATTCTTTGAGTTGCATGTAATTTAATATTTTGTCTTCATGAATTCCATTTCTTTTCCTCTCTCTTTCTCTCCTTTTTAAGATACCCCAAAAGTTACTATTAATTTACTTTCAAACGGAAATGGTAGATGGAAATCATCTCAAGATGAACATCTACACCGCCATTCCAATGATTTTGATGATGACA
The DNA here is from genome assembly GCA_003956705.1 of Brevipalpus yothersi. Taxonomy (NCBI): domain Eukaryota; kingdom Metazoa; phylum Arthropoda; class Arachnida; order Trombidiformes; family Tenuipalpidae; genus Brevipalpus; species Brevipalpus yothersi. The sequence goes on from QZCP01000314.1 coordinate 4,029, forward strand.
TTCCGGAACTTGGAACAAGCCTTGACTCAAGTGTCAATACAAATGATTATCATGAAATAAAAGAAGGAGAAGAAATTGTTTTCATGTGTGATATACAATCAAATCCTCCCTGGACCATGATTCAATGGCTCAAAGACGATAGACTCATTAAGTCTCATCCTGTTACTGGTGAGCTACTAGCCGTTCACTATTTTTCAAACCCTGTATCACTCAAAATTTCATCTACGATTTATCCATGATTCAACCATAATCTCTTCAATATTTTTCACTTTTTTTCTTTTTCTCTTCATCTCTCCAGCCATCATTGGTAATAGAACACTCTCTATCAAGAGTGCTGATTATAACACTACTGGTAGTTATAAGTGCCTTGCTGCTAATAGCCAAGGGAAAGGCGAAAGTAAATCCATTCGAATTTCGATTCTTTGTAAGTAACTTGAGCATGAATTCTCAGAATTTTCTTCCCAAAAATCATTCGTCTGCTCAAATCGGATTTTGAAGCTTATAAAATCTATAAAGCTATATGCCAATAGATTTGTCCAGGTTTATTTCAGTGCTAGCGAGTTTATTCCCCATACGTTTCCTACTACTCTTACTTTTCTTACTTTTTGAAAATATTCTCTATCATATACTTTCAGAAACAGTGTTCAGATTTCAATCCAGTCTCAATGTTTTGTTCTTCGATTCCTGGTAGCCCTTACTTGTTACATTTCTTTCTAGAGGTTTTATGTCTCTCTTGTAGACTAACATCTCAGCAAAAAAAAAGTAAAAATAGAATGGAATAGCCTCCAGTTATCGTTTTACACCAGAGATTTTGTGTTGCTTGTATCTACTCGCCAAACGGACTCATAGTAACCAATCCTTGACAGTTATTCTTTCTGATTACTGGAATTTTGAAGTTTCATCTGAGATTCTTACAATCTCCTTACTTTGGGCTTATTTTTCGTATGACCTGTGTTCAAATTGAGAAGGACATAGAAAATCTATGATAAGATGTATTTCTCTAGTCACTGATCGAAGAGACGAGTTTTATTTTTATCACTTAGAGATGTATCAAGGAAAGATACTCATTCCAAATGATTATGCGTAAAATACAATGTACAAAAACTGTGTTGTTTTCAATCAGGGTTGATAGTCTCAAAAATTAAAGAGATATAAGAGACGTAAAATGATTGCTGATCGATAAATTGATAATATTTTTGAGTCTTTCCGAATAAAATTTCATGTTGATGTAGAGAAGTGTATATGTAGCTTCCAGGTAAACTACATTTCTTAAAATAAATAGATTATCATGTTGACTGATACAGATCATTTGTGCTAGATATCTTCCACTCTCTTGATATCATGTTCATTGAAAATTCCCACTATCTTGAACACTAACCTCATTGATATTTATTGGACCAGGAGAGCTCATAATTTTTCTTAGAATTAAGCTATTTCCACTCTCTACCACTTATTTCACACTCATCTTGTCATGATAATGATTCTTGGGACACATTCAAATGTGAAATGGAATCATAATAGTGTACTTTACACTCTCACTTTCGGCTCATTTATATTAGCTCAAAATAACTTCACGTTGTTATTACGTTAATCGTACATTTTTATTTGCTCATTCTGTGTTTTATTCTACCCAATTCTAATCATATTTATATTTATATTTCATGGAAAAATTTTCTCTCCCTCTCTCTCTCTTTCGCAACCCACCCACACTGTTATGGAATCGGAAATTTTGTAGATTTGCCTAAAGTGGAACTTGACCTGATCACAAATCGTCAATCCAAATGGAGCAGTTCCAAAACGGAAGCGGAAACAGAGTTCTCAGCGGGACATTATTCACCAAAGGAAGGAGATGAGATAATTTTACATTGTAAAGTCAAGTCAAATCCGCTCGTGAACAAAGTCAATTGGTACAAGAACGATATTCTTTTACATTCTAATAGTACAAAAGGTGAGTTGAATTGTGATTTTGTGACCTCAATCCGAGGAAATTCGTCTTCTTCTTTCATTTTCTTTCTCTTCTCTCTCTCTCTCTCTGTTTTCTTTTCTTACTTCCTTGATTACCCTTTTTTCCTCAAAAAGTTAACCCTTACATTATATTACCTCTTTCAACTTCCGAAATACATGAACTTCATCACTCCCACCACCACTACTACTACTATTACTGCTACTTGAATCCAATGTGATGTGATTTCATTGATGGTGATTACTCTTCACTCTTCAACAACTTTTAGGCACTAATGTGTATCCTCCTTTTTTCGTCAATTTTGGCTCCTCTTTTCTCTTTGTCTCTTCTGTCTCTGTCTCTCTCCCTCATCCTCTCATCCTCTGAATGTGAATAAAGATACACCAAAAGACAAGATGTGAACAAATGTTGTCCCATCTAGCCTTCCAAAACCGATCCGAAATCATGCTTCTCACAAATTCTATCACATTCAAGTCTCATACTCATCACCAAGCCATTCTCTTTTGGATCTATTGCCTCATTACGCCGATATCTTTACCGATAGTCAGAGGTGCACACTTTGGTATTCTTGTCATCCTCTCTTCTCTGATATTCTTTTTCTTTTGCTCACCGATTAGGAGTCCAGATAATCAACTTAACGCTCACCAAGTAAGAGAAAGAGAAAGAGAAAGAAAGAAAGAGAGAGAGAGAGAAAGAAAGGTAATGTTTTAGTTAATGGCTGAGAGCTCATGAAGAATGAAAGACTACAATTGATGAGGGAGGATGTTGTGAGGTTTTTGATTTGTCAACAATAGTCATCTGGACATAGATTATTTCTGGAGACATTCGTTGAACAGAAATCGAAAGAGAATGAATACAGTAATGGGATAGATCACAAAGTATCGCTAATAATGATTACGAAGAAGAATCATGAATTTTAGGAAAATTCTGGATGAAATTCCCTAGAACTTTACCAAAATTGAGCACATCAATTTATATCACAAAACCTTAGAGGTGACTTGGAAGCAACTCTAGACTCTCTGTAGAGTCAGCTTCTGATCAGATTTTTTGTGATTTATCGCAATTCTTATTGTCTTGACTTGTCCATCTGTTTTTGAATCTTCTTCTCTGCATTTATGATTAATTTTATGCCTATATCAGTTTCAACCACAATTGCTTCTGATTTCAATCACTCACATGGAGTACACATAAAAATAAGGACTTGTGCTAGATGATTGCTAAATATCAGAATTTCTATTTATCTTTCAAGTAGCAGTAATAAAGCCAATCGAGACAAAATCCTAGTCTTTATTGCTTTTGCTTATAACTTCTCTTCCTCTCCAGTCGCCTGAGGTTAAAATTACCATTGAATTAGCATATTTTTCAATTGCTTATTCTCTCTAACTTTGAGGAAAAGAGGGAAGTTGATTTTGTACTCCAACACTGATTTGAATTGCAATGAGGATGGTCCCTATTTAATCATACAACTAATCAAAAATTTTTCATCAAAAACAGAGCTCAAACTTACAAAAATTGGCCATCAAGACTCTGGAGCATACAGATGTCTCGCCGAGAATAGCCTTGGAATTGGTAAAAGTAAAGCCATTCATCTAACGGTTTTATGTAAGTATTCAATCTTGACATATATAACTACTAAAGAGAGTGATATAGAGACAGACAAATTCAGTATGTCAGATCAGCTTGTTTTTATATATTCAAATTTCGACGGATTTCCCTTTGAGACAATGATACAGTTCCTCTTCGCTTCTCTTGAACACCGAAAAGAATTGATTTCACATTCAATAGGAAAAAGACAAGCAACAAACTGTATGCATTCACTACTATTTGATATTAGATGGAAATTCTTCCTCACAAGTCAGATTGAATCATGGCTCGGTATTCTGATCGATCCTCTCTCTTGTCCACATGGGTTCACACTGCTACTCGGTGATAGAGAATCTGATTATTCGAGATCTTAGCATCGCCTCGATCATTAAATAAGTTCAGTTATTGAGTCTGATAGGAAATTATAATTGTGCAACAGATACATATCCACACAACACTTTGTAACAGGGCTTATTCATTTTCAATAGCTTCCATATTATGATTCCCAACAAATACATGTGTCTTTATGTGCATCTTGTAACATGATTCATTTATCCTTTTCTTTCTTCCTCTCTTCCTCTCTTCCATTGCATTCTTGAAGATGAGCCTTATGATGTTTTCAATCTTATATACATGCATGTAGCCTACATTCCTGTGTTCTCTATTGTCGACTTTTTCTTTTTCTCACCAATTGATTGAGATTGAACACAAGTAGATGTATCTATACCTTACAAACCGAAACTATCTGTAAATGAGAATATGATTACAGCCCTTCACTTGTATACTTCTCTCAAGCAAACTTACTACTACTAGTAGCAAGATGATAAGCGGCTTATATTCAATCCATTCATTAAGCACATGATTGCTTGTCATTCTACTCTCACATGAACGAATATTATGAATGAGATGAGAACTCAATTGGCTTTGAAGCACAATCGAAAGGAGAATCTTGTATATCTCATGTGTGTGTGTGTGTGTGAAAATGAAGACTAAGACTCTTTTCCACAGACTGAATCAACATCCACACCATATCTGGGGAAGAAAAAGAGGAAGAGATGGAAGAAAAAAAATCTTCATCCTCTTGTGTGCCATTTTCCATCTATTTTGGCTTTCATTTTCAGTGTGTGTGTGAGAGAGAGAGAATTCCTCAGAAAAGATCTGATTTTCCCATGGAACCAACAGTTAATTAGTCTAGAGGATTTCCGTGAAGATGAAGGTCTTTCCAAAGCTCCTCACCTCTTCTTGGGTAACTTTTTGCTTACTTGGTGTCTTGATCATTCTTTCATCTTCTCATCTCTTGATTTATGTCCAACGATTCTCATTACAAGTTTTCCATTGATAGTAGGGAAAACATTTTCCTTTTTCACTGTTCATCATATTTTGCTTCTATCTCTCTCTCTCTATCTCTCTCTCTCTCACTTCCGTAATCTTTACCAGGCTTCTCTCCCTCTCTACAACATTTACCGTTATTTTGAGAAATTTTCGCATAACTTATTCAATCAACCAAGGGACAGAAATATGAAATTTTAATCCACCGAGAACACTTAATTCTCATTTTTAGGATCTGAAAAATTATGCACTCAAGATTATCGTATCACTTGTTTTATTAAGTTTTTCCAGAAAGTGTTGAGATGTAGAAGAAAAGTTTTTTGTTCTCATGATCACTCTCTGTGATTAATACGGTGGCGTCTTATTCAATTTTAATCATAAGATTGGCTCTTACTGTGGCCACTATCGAAAGCTACTATCATGATAAAATCAAGTCTCTCAAGAGAATTAAACACACCAATAGATCGTGGGTGTTGATGAAAATTGGATCACTTCAATTCTCATGAGTACAATCTTATCAGGTGCCATTTTTTCCATAAACGTATCACCATAATCAAGCCGTGTATGAATAAACAATGAGCAGAGACTGAAAATAATTTTCTTCTCAAAAATGAAGTTGGAAAAAGAAGAGAGAGAGAAATATATTCCAAGATTGAAACTTTTCCCAATTCTCACCATATGATTTATCCTTATTCATGATTCTTGCCTAGCGACTTATTCTTAGTCCAATTAGAGGGGCAAAATCCAACTACTACTACTACTATTAATATTGCTCAACAACACTGATGATGCCAAAAACATATCTTAGAGTAGGATAAAATGTTCACTTTTATGAGCGTGCTGCATATTTCACCACCAATAACCCAAAATAGAAGTAGTAAGCTTTCGCCTCAAGTTAATAACCACTTTTTTTTCTCGATACACCTTCCAAATGCTCTCATCTCAGCATCTCTCTATTCGATCTGATAGAGAGAGGAAAAAAAATTGGAATATCTTCTATATTTTCTTTTTTTAGCCTCTCTGTCTATTTCTCTGTTCCCAGCATTTTTTTCTAATCCATTGCTGATAAATCGACCGGTATTGCTTCATCTACATTCCTTCCATTCTTGGAGAATCACTTGATTGTCAATCCGCTTATTTTCATAAACCTTTTTTCCTATGCTCGATCATTCGAAATCACCAATTTTTTTTCTACCTTTTCCATCTTATTTTCTTTTATCTTGACATTGTGTCTTATTCCCATATCCAGATTATACATCTTTCTCTTTGATCTTTATCTCCTATTCTGCGTCTTCTTTGTCTCAATTCTTGCTTATCTGTATTCATGGGTTTCTCTTGAAGGCCAGTAAACCCAGTCGGAATGATATTTGACTCATCATATATATTTTCTTTCTTTCTCTCTCCTCTTTTACATGCTTCTACATGTTAATCCTCATCTCATTTCACGCTCTATTCTCTCTTCTCTCTCTCTTTTTTTTGCTGATACACGTTTGATACGTTTCTTTTTCCTTCCATCCAGTTGCTCCTATCTGTGATATCTATCGGAATAGCCATCTGAGTGAACAATCAAGTCGAATAACATCTTCATCAAGATCGATTCCACAATCTTCACTGCCATCCAAAAAGTCCTCTTCTCCAGTGTATTTCACTTATATTTTATCGCCTGGTGAGCATGTTAATTTAACCTGTACAGTAGATGCCAATCCTCGTGATGTATCTTTTCATTGGGCTCTAAATGGAAGTGAAATACTTGGCCAGCCAACTGATACAGCCGTACCATCAACATCTCATGGACAACAATCGTCTCCCAATAGACCACAAATCAGGATGAACACTAAACTTAACGGACTAATTGTGAAAGATATTACTCCAACTATTTATCATTCTTTCGATTCATCACCATCCAAATCATCATCAGTAAACAGTGACCATCATCATAGTGAGAATTTGAACGATCATCATCAACACATCCACCATGGTGGAAGTCCAGCTTCTTTACAAAGTATTCTTCAGTTGACACCAAAATCAATCATGGATTTTGGTCTTCTAGCTTGTTGGGCTGAAAACACTATAGGATCACAGTCTGAACCTTGTTTATTCGCTATACTTCCTACCAGTGAGTATTATTGTTATTATTAGTTAGTATTTTTCTCTCACTTTTTTTGGAACAAGATTCTTCTCAGATCTTTCTCTCTGGACTGGCTCATGGAAAGTGTTCGATCGATTGGAGGAAATATTTTCAATTTTTTTCTTTCCACTTTTTTCCATTAGAAACTTAATAACACTCCACTGAAAACTAGTATCATGGGATAAAAGTTACTATTTTTAAGTCTTTAAGCTATGAATTCGAATGTTTTAACACTCGATAATAGTTGCTTTTTGACTATTGAATCAGAAATTTTAAGCTTCAGTTCTCAAAATACATCAAGTATCGTCTTCCCTCTATTCCATCCTTTTTTAGCCACTGAGTTTTTTGATACCGATATGCTTCCCTTCTCTACTCACTTAGAAGGTCTTTCGTTTCGATTCCATTATTCTAGGTTCAATTAATGGAGCATTTTTTTCCAATTCTCTTGATGAATCGGTCAACAGTTTTGTGTGGATTCTCTCTTTGATTCCCTTTTAGGAGAACATTCAGGAATTGTTCCTCAGACGGAACGAGAGCTTCTAGAAGAATTATTTCGTCTACAATCACCGATTGTATCACTTTCTATTAGTAATTCTCACGCTATACATTGAATTGGAAAAACTCAAACACATTTTCTCTGTCAAAGGTATAAGCGAACACCATTCAAGCAAACCGATTCAGACAGATAAGAATCGATTGACAGCAACATGAGTAAAAATGAAAGAGTTAACATGATGAAGGTGGGATGACCCATACCTTGTTCAATGATTGTTGGTCATCGCAACCAGGAAATCGAAGAACATTTCATGATACTATTGCTTTGTTTAAGTTGTAATCAGATAGACGTCTGACTTATCATGAGATTCGATTTATATATATATCCTCTTTCTCTCTCTCCGTTTCATTCCCAATATATCAGAGCATTTGACCATCAAATTTCCTTTTACTCTTAACAGGGTTGAGGTATATTTTCTCTTCCATCTTTCTAGTAGTAGTTTATCATTGAATCGAACATACAGAAAAGAGAGAGAGACCCTCATAATTTACAAAACCTTGGATATTTGTCGAATGGAAGAACAATTTTTCCACACCAATCCCACAGGATCGATCAAGTCTGCCTGGTATCTTTCTCAGACACCAATTTCTTTTCGGTCTTTTTTGGTCAATCTGGTATATTTATATATATACTTCCGGGAGTTTAAGAGAGCATCTCCAGGCAGTATGTTTCATCTCATGGGAAGAATGCCAGAATGTGCAAAAGATGCTGGCTGTAGTGGAAAAAAAGGTTGAAAAAGAAAAAAGCAAAAGAGGCATTAAAGGCTATGATCTTCCCTAGTTAACTCGACAAAGTAATGAAAACTGTGTGTGGAATTATTCAAAACTCATATGGGAATTGGGTTCAACAAATCACAGCCAAAGTGCTTGGGGCAATTTATCGTTGAACAGTCAAATAGCTGATTAAGACTACTATTTGGTTCACTTTAAGCGGGCCCAATGGGCAAACTATTGCCTAAAAGTAGGCCTATGAAAAAACATAGGTAGAAGGCCTTGCTAATTGAGTTTGATGTTGCTCATAAAATTAGCTATTTACTTTTCTCTCTGCAAATTCGGCTATAATTTCCAGCTTTTCGTATCGGGAAATCAAATGAATGGAAGATTTAATAAAATTCTTTTCTCTTCTTGAGCTTATCTTCTATCATCAAGGACACTTCAAGCCTTTTAATTTCTGTTTAATATCATTCATCTTCGGTAGTTTGAATATCTAATCCTACTATTTTGTTGACTTTTGCTCCATTCTTTTTCCGTTTCTTGAGGGCTCTATATCTTTAATCTTGAAATTTGATTTGTACAATATTGAAGCCTTATTTCTTCTTAACTGCTGCAAAAATATACCCAAACAATTGCGTTTCCGAAACTGATTATGTCAACCTTCTGTGATTATTTGCACCTCTTGTCTGAATTCGTTTTCAAATTTCGGTTACTACTAAACTTGAAGCAATCAACTAATTCTCAAAACTTTCTCTACTCAAGAAATTGGATCTATCAGAAGAACTTATTGAAATTGATCAATTAATTCCAAGAATTTTGAGAGAAATCTGAAAATTTCCCCCTTTTTTCCAGGTCTTGCTCCTTCATTGGAATCTTGTAGTATCAACAACCAAACATGGGAATCATTGGTAGTCGAATGCGTTCCAAAGCTTTCGGGGGCCAATGCTGAACAGTTGAGAGATCTAGAATATTCCCATCAATCACATTCTGATAAGTCAAAAGAATCAATGTACAATAATTTTCATCAAGATTCTTCCTCTCCACCTTCATCAATTCTCATAAATTCTTCACCTGTGGTATATCACTTGGAAGTTTATCATCAGCAAAGCGAAAATTCTCCCACTAATTTATTGCGTAACTTGAGCAATTCTAGTCCTCTTTTTCTCGTGAGTGGCCTTTCTCCTGGTTCAACGTATACAATGAGTGCTTATTCGGCCAATGCTCGTGGTAAAAGTTCAGCACTGATGCTCAAATCTGAAACATTGACCATGTTAACTCGAAAACAGGGTAAGAAAAATTATACTCATTATTATTAGGTCGATAGCCCAAGATCACTTCCATAGAATGATGCTTCTTCTGTTTTTCATCTTCCATCTTGTATGCAATCCTTTGGCTGATGTTGTAAACGGTTGTAAATAGTAAACCGATCTTAGGTCCTTGAGTTAGAGGAATGTTTACCTTTTCCTGGGCGAAGATCAAGTATTGATGCAATATTGCAACATCTATCCCAGAAAATATGATATTAGCTATGAAGATGGATTTTTCTCTCAGGGGAAAACATATTTTGAAACATTCTGATGGATATCAGATTCATGATCTAATCATACTCATGATTACCATTGGCATCATCATGGGAATGATCTGAGAAAGGGTTTCACAAGTGAGAAGAATATACGTTAGGAAACTTCTAGTAGATGTTCCAGAGAAGATGGAAGATATTCTAGGGATGTACAAATGAATACCAACTTTGAAGTCTGATTGCAAGTGTGTGTTCGATTTTTCCGCTGATTTCATCTATCTCATTCGAACTTCATGCATCAGCCCTTTGCAATTGACTCTGCAATTCCAAGTTTTTCATATCATGTCGAGAGAAAGTTGAATGCAAGTGTATGTGAATCCTATCCACTCTCTCCAATTCACAATCTGTCCATTAGATAATTTCACGTCTAGACCATTTTGTCATGATCAGTTCATTGCGTTAGTTTTTCAGTGAGTTTAACATGAAAGAGTTCAAAATTGAATCAAACAACTCGCATTTCAAGATTGGTAGCTGATCCAGATTCGAGTCTTGATGAAATAAAATGATCTGATGTCATTCCTCAAAGAACTTCAAGACACAAAAATCAAAAGATTCCTCTCTTTCTCTTCCTTTCTCTTGATTTTTCTTCTCTTGCTGAGAGCTTTTCCGGTTGACCATCACATTCCTGAGCTTGATTGATGACTTGTGACCAGACTACTTTTACCCAGTGAAAATCTTTCCTGTCTGGTGTCAGATAGGAAGAAAATTACCTGATTCAAGGGTCAATGAGCAGCAAGTCTTGTTGTTTGCGTAAAGTTTTTTCCCATTTTTTGTTCACTTGTCAGAATTTTACCATAAAAATGATTCATCCATAAGAATATCTAAATCATTGTTATTTTGGGTTGAAAATTATTCATATATTCTCTAGGACACTTGATTCTTCTTTCTGAACTGAATCTCATGGTCACCAATACATACTGTATTTCAACAGTAGTTTTATTCGTATGTATGCCCATGATATTGATAAGACTTTTCCAAATGTGAGCTACTTAAAGACTTTGGCTCAGAGAGAAAAGAGGAAAAAAACAAAGTGAATCTGTCCAATGCTACTGTTCGATAGTGGGTATATTCGAAAAACTTTATCCTAGATCTGAGTATAGAGAGAAGTATGTGAAGCAAAAAAAGAAAAGACACTAGAGAATATGAAACACCAAGAGAGAGAGAGAGAGAGAGAGAGAGAGAGAGAGAGAGAGAGAGAAAGTCAGAGAAAAATCGCATGAAAAATGGCTACGCTCAAATCCCATGGTATCATGAATCAATTGGCACACAAGCCAATGAATTCGAATATTCTTTTCTTCACACCCTGTAATAGTGTTGTCAGCTTTTCACTTCTTTTTTTCCTATCTTTCTCGTTCTCACACCAATCCGATAGATAGATACATTTTCTCAATGTATATTATTAATCGAATCTATCTCTTTTACCATTTCAATTCGATATTTTGCCAGTAAAAGTTCTCACATGAAATTTTCACATGCATGAGCATTCACAATCGAAATGGTGTGATTTTTTTCATTCCACTATGAACACATTCTTTCACTTGATTCTCTGTATGTGTGTATGTGTGTGTGTCTGATACTATTCCAGCAGATCTGCATTCATTTTGAATTCCAAATCCTATTGGGCTACCAGAAAGAAAAAGAAGAGAAGATAGTATACGGTAGACAGAAGAATTACCATGAGTTGAAATTTTTGGTTGGAAGAATCAGAATATTCGAGGTTTACCCCTCAATATTCATTGACTATTAATTTCAGTTTCACACCTTCTGATCTTTTTGGAAAATAAATAGGATAAAAAGAGTGGAAGTGGGCGAGAGGTATTTTTCTAATCTTTCACCATGAATGCTTCATGATGTTGATCTATTCTCATGAAACATACTCACAAAAGATTCAATTAAGCTAACGAATAAGTTGAATATACAGCTACTAGCAATACAGGCAACTTTGATTACAGCATTTCTATTACTTTTTTTGCAAGTTGGGAAAAGTTTTCCCACCAAATTCCATATCAATACAATCTCATTTGATCACAAAGCGATCGCTTTCCCCTCCCAAAATTGAAGCAATTAAAATTAACTACACTCAGATAACTATATATCTTTCTACGTACAATACACTATCATCTCAATTAACATGAACTTTGCTTTATCCATCTTCTACCACAGATCCTGTCCAACAAAGTGGTGATCTTCTCGATTCTCGTATACTACTATTTGTATTGAGTTTCACATGCCTTTTTCTACTATCTGCATTGATCATTCTGATAGTATTGAAAATTCGTAAGCGTGACGAACTGAGATCTGGTCGAAAAGTTTCCATGGACAAGAATGGAACCAAAGTAGCGGATCGATCACAATGTGAAAAGCATGTAACCAAATCGGAGATACTTCTTGGACCATCCATCGATTCTGATACCAGTAAAAGTGAATGTTCTTCAATTGGTCTTATTCAGCAACAGCATCACCAGCATCAACATCAACATCAGCATCATGCACACTTTTTATCCCATACCGAACAGTCTGTGTCACCCCAACGATATCGAGTCACTGGACAAGCCCATCATCCAAATTATCTGACTCTAGGACAACAGCCCAAATGGATCATTACCAGTAAGATCATCAATCCAGATGTCATACCTCAGGGTAAGTCAGTTATTTATTGTGATAAGAGAGAGGGTAAAAAAAAGTGTGAGAATAATAATAAATTCTTACACATCTATTCAAAGCTCATCTTCTTCCGCCTTACAAGGTGTTTATTACTTATTCTCCCCTCGAAAAAGTATTTGTTCTTGAAGCGATATCAATTAGAAGGCTCATATTATCATTAGGAGGTGCGAAAAATTGGTTAATGATGTGAGCTTTGAATTATTATTGTTCATGTGTGGGTAATAACTTTGTGAACCATGATGAATGGAAAATACAATGGCTCTTTGATGTGAGCTACTCCAAGCAAATTTCCGGTCTGGATTATGCTCAATCTATTCTCCGTTTTTTTTGGCTATCTGAAAAATATCCTCAGGCCCTATCTACTTTTTTTCTCTAAAAAATCTTTCCTTCATTTCAAACCTAACTGAGAATGTTTTCTTCATACCAGAATCCTTTCTCAGTTGAGAATTTTCCTTCATACCCATCGAGATCAGATTTTTTTTCTCTTTCTATTGGAATCCTTATCAAAAGGTATTGAACCCATGAGGCTTTGAAAAGAAGGACAAAATTGTAAACTATCTTCTGGTATTGATAGTTGAGTAGAATCTAATGACCCAGATGACAAATCCAATTCAATAGGTCATAATTTTCGTGATGTCCTAGCTAGATTGTTGGTTGCCTTCTATGGCCTCAAGGTTTTTCTCTCTCTCTCTCTCTCTCTCTTCTTCTCTCTCTCTCTCTCTCTCTCTCTCTCTCTCTCTCTTTCTTTCTTTCTTTCTTTCTTCCTTTCTTTTTCAAATGATTTGATGCCCAACGAGCACAATAAACCGCTCCATGAGGTCTCTGATGGAAACTTTTCCCAAAAACCTTGGACCCTAATACATGTGGTGAATTATTTTCACAGACATTCATTCTCTCTCATGATATGCTTCCAAAGTAATGGCTCTGTTTTTTTTAGTTTTCTACTTTTGCCACGAGTATTGTTGATGAATTTTTCTGACAAATTTGCAAAATTTTCACCTCCAGTGTCAAGTACGTGCTGAGAATTCTGGAATGATGTTCATCTTTCCAAATGCTACCTACTTCATGATATCTATAGCAGCCATTTTTTTGAGGTCTCATCAAGCCATACTTGAAATGATACAAAATTTGAATGCGACAGTCTGAACCCAAGTATGTCATGAATTGATGTGGTCTGTTGTCTGAGTTAGTGAAAAAAGTTTGACGTGGAAAGCTTTCGAAATATACATCTCATGAAGTTGATGTGAATGAAAATTGCTTGTTTCTATCTTTCTATTTTTGCTCCTCTTCTTCATTGGAAAAAAAATTCTCCAATTCAACCAGTATTCACACACACACACACACACACACACAATGAATCAAACTTGTAAGTATTTTGAATGCACCAGGAGGGCTTCCAAAAGCTTCCGGACACAAACTACTGTATTCCCATAGCGAATAGAAACTTTTCGTCATTGATCCCCGTGAGTATCCTTGCTTTTTAGCTCATAGTGAGGTTTCTTGAACGCCTAGTATCAAAAAAGTCCAAGAAAAAGTAAGAAAAAAGAGAAAAAAGCAGCAGATCCAAAGAATCGAGTATATTCCTTCAATTCTACTCTTTTTTTCAGTTTCACATTTTTGCTTTTGTCTTCTGTCTAGTTCGGCTTCTTTTTTTCTTTCTCTTCGTTCACTTACCTTCATTTTATGATAATCTCTTGTGATTTGAGATACATTTTAGAATATGAAAGCAGCAATTTGTTGATCTTGGAGTCTTTTTCTTTCTACCGACATATTGAACTGATCTATCGTGAATCTATAGAAGGAAACCTTGCAACTTTTCTTTTATTTCAATTCAGAGGGTCTCTAAAACTAGAGGAAAAACTTTGGGAACCCTCAAATGCACACTCACTTAATATTCAACTCGAGACATTCACTACTGAACTCTATCTATTGGTTCTTGATAGTCTAAATATATATATCATTCATTTCTTCAGATCAGTAGTTGTATGGTATCTCATGAGGACTTCAGGCTAATTGAGCCTCACTCCCTCTTGATTTGGAATGGGATTCAAATTTTAGCTCAGATAATGCTGCAGGAATGATCAAAATTAGCCTCCGAGAGAAAAATCAAGAGCATCCAAGAATATATACACTTGAAGACATGTGACCATCAAACTATGTATCTCAACTATAATCACAAATTTTATGAGCAGAAAAAGTGATGAATTTCATCAAGCAAGAATTCTCTTCATTCTTGCCTCCTCGCGATAAGAGAATATTGATTCTTTTCTACATCTCGTAACTGTAATTTGAAACAAAAATGAACATGAATCTTTCCACTCTTTTTTATTCTTTGTGATTCCTTAATGATTCATTAATTTGAGATGAAATATGTTTCAAAAAATGAATGTGTTCCTTCTCTTTCATCGCTGCAAGCCCTATTTTCTTTATTATATCAAAATTTTCAATCTTTTTTCTCGTTTTTTCATTCATCTCACCATAGCTTCTTCTAGTCTCCTTAAAAATGCTCAACTGGATACAAAGATTCCCTTTACCAGAATGTTCTCTATTCCTTACAAGTGCAATAGTAAACAGCATGCATAACTTTTCTTTCATTCAACCTTACACGAATGTGTAAAGTGTTCTCCTTCTAACATTATATGCATTTTATTTTTGATCATATATTAAAGCAATATCTTGAGCTTCTATGACCCCACAGATTGTCCTGAGTCCGATATGCTATTCTGTGGGGCTATCTGTTATGCACTATTGATGTTGGAGGGAATATTTTTCTCACTTTTTCATGTCCATTGCTTTTTGGTTGCATGTTTAAATTTTTTTTCAGCTTATTTTGGTTGTTATTCTGGGTAAATTTTCGTTTTTCATTGAAAATTTTTCTCTTTTTTTCATCTTATTATTTTTTCGCTTTATCTCGTGTATGATACACATTATGAGAGCCCGAAAAATGGCCCCAGAAACAAACTAGAATGGCACTTGAAATTTTCCAATTTTTCTCATCCTCTCTGAGGAGTCATTGGAAATGGCCCATGATAATATGAAGGAAAATCCTTCTCTTTCTCTCCCTTTAGTCCAATTTTCTTTTCTAACCATCCTGTCATCATCTCATTGAAATAAAATGTTCCATCAGGGACTATGATCCCAGCATCAGTGAAAAGTGAAACAAGTAGCTGTTAATACAAGTTAGTTTCGAATTTCTTCCATTTTTCCATGACTTTATGAGAATATTCCATATTTATTCGTCTCATGATGATAGCTCACCATTGAACTCATCATTTTCATTCCAATTTTTTCATGATCCTCCTATTTGCTCAAGTAACAGTACACATGCATTCGCTGGAGAGTTGTTGTTCTGATGATGATTCTCGCTTCTCTCTCCCTCTCTCATTTTGTCCTATGGCTAATATTCCAAGAAAATTTTTTCTCCTCTTCCTTTTTCTTTAACATCATCTTCTTCTCCTAGCCATCATCAACTGGATTTTATCTCACCATTTTGTGAGAAAATTTGAATTGAAAGTTGTTAAAGAAGAGCTGATGGCAAGCAATGAAAAGACTTCCTCCATATGTGTATAAGTCTTGTTTTTCTCTCTCTCTCTATTTTTCCTTTACATCACTCTCATTTTCATCCTCATCTCTCTCTCTCTTTCTTTCTTTCTTTCTTTCTTGCCGATGATGGCTGGAAAAGATGCTGGCAGAGAGCAAAAAAAGGAATGATGAGTATGTTAGGGTTGTTGTTGATAGAAGAAGAAGAAGAAGAAGAAGAAGAAGAAGAAGAAGAAGAAGAAAAATAAGATGATGGAGGTCCCATGGTTCTTCTTAATAGACTCACCAAAATGAAGTGTCATAAAGTGTTGGTAGCTCAATTTAATTTCAATCTCTCCCCCCTCTCCCTGTATTCCAAGAAACCATCTACTTTTCATGAAGGTGTGTGTGAATATATATACTTTCTCTGACACTCTTAGGTGACTTTATTTTTCACCATCTCATGGGAAATTTTCTCTCTTACTACTGCTTGCTGCCTTACTGCTTGATATTCTCTATCCTAATTATGCATATCGAAGATGCGTTTATATCTCAATCCACTATTAGAAGCAATTACCATATCCTAAATATCATCGAGAAGTAAGTTATGGATGATGTGTATATCAAATTGGAGGTAAAATCAGATAAATATGCCACAAGGTTGCCATAAACATTTTTTTATCCCCATCCACATGTTATTAGTTGGCCAAACTTTGATGAAGTTTTTTTTTCTTCTTTCTATCTTCTTTTCGGTTAAAGCTGCAGCTTTGTTATCAGCTCAGTGGCAAATTTTTCACCTTTTTTGTGTTTTATTTCCGATATTTCGCAAGCGTTAAGAAAATCAATTTCAAGCTCCTTCTTCAATCCCTTTTGGGATCCTTTCTCTTTTTTTTCGTTCACATTTGCCTCTTTCTCCTATCTCTTTATTTATCAAATGAAAAGTACGATAGTATCAAAGCCTTAAGCTTTTGTAAGTGAAACAAGGAAACAAAGTTGATGAGTGCAACAGGACTGCAGTACGTCAGTGTTAGTATAAGAGGAAGAAAGAAAGAAAAAGAGAGAGAAAAGCAATATTGTGATCAGGATAAAAAATGGATGAAAAAAGATTTTCTGAGAATAATGAATCATGTTGTTGATAGCAACATGGTTTTAAAATGAGCAAATGTTCTCTGTTCCACACAAAGATGAATTGGAAAAACTTTCCTAAGCGAAAGGGTATATAAGACTCAACTGTTTTCGCGCCAACTTTTCAATCCAGTTTAATCAAGAGATGTGCTTTTCTCTCTCTCTCTCTCTCTCTCTCTCTCTCTCTCTCTCTCTCTCTCTCTCTCTCTCTCTCTCTGGGAAAGCATTTTATTTGATTATAATTCAGCTAACAGATTACCATTATTGAGGAGGATGGTGTGTTTCCCTTTGGCCTTTCCGTACATGGCTTGGGAATGATATTTTGTATCATTTTGTTTGGAATTGTTTGTCAGAATTTAGAATATTTTGGGGATAAAAATGCCTAAGCTTCATGGAATGACTCTCCCTAAGCTCCCATGGAAGAGATAGTCGCTTGAAAGAGTGAAATCAAGTTGCTAACATGATTCTCTCTGGCTGTTACAGATATGGCTAACTGTTCAACAATATCGAAAGACGATTTTTTCAATCCAATTGAAATATCTATGGCAATTGGTACTCCAATGAGCTGTATGGAAATCAGTCCCATCAAAATGATCCATAAGGGCCCTCCACATGTTACTTTGGTTGAGAGTCAAAGTAGGTCTCCAATGATGATCACACCACAAAACAATGTAAGTCCTTCACTGTAAGCAGAATACTCTTTTTGTAGCTCTATTTCTATGAAAATATCTAGATTCTGTCCAAAATTATGGAAAGTTTCCTTCGAATATATAGTGTCGCTTGTGGGTTGGATGGCCACAATCTGTTGCACACTCTAGATAGGCTTTACATTCCTCTGCTCTTTTCATCAAGGGTATCATCAATATCTTGGGGCTATTTGAAGTGTTTGCTCCTGTATCGGTCATTGGAATGATTTGAGAATAGCTTTTGGCTAGTAAAGTAATGTTTACTAGCCAAAGGAATGACATTGATACTTATTACCTATGATACTTAACTCACAGCTTATTCAGTGGCCATTTCAGGTATTTTATGTATACATTCCTGAAAGGTTTGATATCTTTCTGACGATCAAGAGCTTTGACCTCAATTTGGGAGCTTTTCCAGAGTTTGTTTCCGTTTCCAGGTAGATAGGTAGAGCTAGAGACAGAATGTTTCCCAAGTTCTTGTCTCTTGTTAGTATTCGAATCGAATCAGTTGATTTTCCATCTACCAACTCTATTGGAAATGACTTTGAATTTTTCTCACGATTTTCATATTTTCTCATGATTTCAGATCTATCCAGAGGATGCTTTCGAAGATCAAGCGATAATCTCTCATTCCACAGCCGTCTGACTTTTTGTTTCTCTGCCTTCATCGTGGAAAGAACGATTGCTCATTGTTTCAAGAGTTCAATCTGAATTTTTCAGATTCTTGATCATCTGACTAATAGTGTTGTGATGACTTGGAATGAACTGTTTCCTCCTCGAAGCATCCAGTTCAAACATTGGAGAAGGGAACCTTGTTTCGTAATGGAAAAAGAATGAAAAATTTGCGTGTGTGCATATGTGACAAGCAAAGTCAATTCAATCATTCTAAGAATGGTATAGAGAAAAGAGAGAGAGAGAGAGAGAGAGAGAGAGAGAGAGAGAGAAGTTTGAAGAAGAAGAATCACAATATCTTTACATGGTATTTCATCCTCTATCCACACAAACTCTCTCTCAGTTTTCTTCCTTCACTTTTGAGTTTAAAACGGAAAATGAATGATGATTTGCCTTGTCCTGATGGTATGTAGAAGGGCCAAAATTGTTGGAAATCATCAATACAAGAATGCGGATGCATGGAGAGATGGAAAGATGGGAAGAGAGAAAGGAGAGAGAGAGAGAGGAGAGAAAAAAAGGAAAGCAAATCGCTTATCGTCAAAGAAGAAAGTGATGATGATAAAGACGCTGGTTGATGATGATGAAAAATGGTCTCACTTGAATGGATAATACGTTCTACTTTTCTTCACTCTTCTTCACTTCTCATACAACCCATACCAGTGAAAAAGTGAACTAAAAACATCTCCACATCTTTTCCTTCTTGGATGATATTGAAAAAAGAGGAGCGAAAAAGAGCCCGCCAAAGGGGAACGCTAAAGATTCATGGAAATGGCCTCCTAGGTCAATCTGGGACATTTAACATTCAATTCAAGGTACAATAGACTATCAAAAGTGCCATACGGTAACAGAAGACTTGGCATACAAGACTTTGAGTATGAGAAAGGAAGAAGAAAAAGTCGTTCATTGATATCTGAATCACTTTATCGATCAATTGGCTTTCTCTCTCTCTATCTCTCTCTTTCTTTCTTTCTTTCTCTCTTCCGCTCTCGATTTCATCTCTCAAAGCGATCATCATTTTGAAATTCTGGTGGCTTCTCCATCCAGCGGATAAATTTTCCCTTCTTCCACTTCACTAAGTGATTCTCTTCTTTTTGTTCTCTCTCTTTCACTTTTCCCCTGCTGAAAGTAGATGATGGTTGCAAAAGTGATGCAAATACTTCATGGTGATGCTGGAGATACCGTTATCGTATTCTATCACAAATGGAAGAGTATATGTGGAGCCAATTCGATGTACTTTGAATCTGTAAACATTCGAGTGCTCGAATTTGTTTTCAAAACATGATCATACTATCATATTTCTATGGATATAGTGTTCAGTAAAGTGATCGAATGCTCCAGCCAGACGAAAGCCGATTTCCCGGAAGAACACTCTAAGCGAAGAACATAGAAATGAGTGGCTAATTTTTCCAACTATCTACCTGAATTTATCCTCACCATATCTTATCTCAAACTCAATTGTCAACTAGACTCCCCTGTGATGGTGCTTAGAAGGAAAAAAATTTCCCATGATTCATGATTCTGAACTTTCGTGATGATAAGAGGCATCATTCTGATTTCTTTACCATTCATACATCATATGCGAGTTCAATAGAATATTCTAAGATAAGGAACAGAAATTGGGAACAGAAAATACCAAGCTGCATGCTCTATCACCATCAATGACTGAAACCTCTATCGTCACGATCATCATCTTCATTGAGCAACGGCCATAAGGATGTGAACGAAAAAATTGATCTGAATAGCCATGATCTTCACAACAAAGAGAAGAGGAGCTCACCCCACAACAACATGAGAGCCCATGTTGGGTCATTATATACTGTATATACCTTAGTCTTGATGAAAAATTTAGGATTGATTTTCACTTTCCATATTCATCGATTGATTGCTGGTATCACTTCACCTGATGACCATAATTTTCATTTGAGAGTCAATCCACAAACTATTCAAGATGATTATGGAATCTTCCACCATCTCAGGGCCAATTGTGGTTATCGGTTGTTTTATATTCATGTTAACTTCTTGAGTAACGGAAACGAGTCTGGAAAATTCTCAAAACTTTTCCTTTCTCTGGATGCAATTCGGAAGCAATGGTCTGCTGATTTTGTATGATATTTGAAGAGAGAGAGAGAAGAAAAAAGGTATATATTTTATAATCTCTTTTTTTCTCGAGAAGATGGCAAGCGAATCTTGTGGTGATGATATATATAATAATATATGAAAGCATCTCCCTCATACACACATATCCATTCTTATGGCAGATTCTTTTTTCCTCTTCATTGCGATAGTTCATATGATTCACATTTATGAATCTTGCAGAGCAATGATCAGATGTTATCCAAATATTCTTCGTCATACACACACACGACCAGTACACGTTACAATGATTTTTAGGCCGAAAAGTTGTTCAAATGGAAACGTTTAAATGGCTGGTACATGATCCATGAGATATGACAGAATTTTGGTGAAAGAGAGTGAATGGAAAAATTTTCATGTGAAAGATTTAATATATCTTTCTTTTCTCATACTTTCTTCCAAACACACACTTACACACACACACACACACACACACACACACACACACACACACCCATGCTGCTCACATTCGACATGATCTCGGAATACACATTTTCGTTTTTATGCTCTAGAAAGCAAGAAGCCAGGGAAGAAGAAGAGAGAGAGGGAATAAAATTTTATTTGATTTGCTATTTCATACACAACTTCAGTCATTTTTATTATTATGACCATCCCATGTACTTATCACACTAAATATTTTGTGTCGAGAGTTTTTCCACTTGTTCATCTTTCTTTGTGAATTTATGTGTGTACATGTTTACAGTGTAACACTGACACCATATCATTGATTAGTTTACTTATCATTTGTGTTGGCAAAATTTTTCACATACTTTTGTTTATCTTCAAAATTCATCATTTCTAGCATTTTGAGTCAGGCTGGTCGATTATTGTAAGGATGGATATTGCCACTGTGATATATGAAACTTTGAAACTCATCTCTCTCATATTGTGGGAGCCAAGAGTTTTCAAAGGTGAAAAAAATTTTGTAAACTTTTCTCAATTTTATTTTTGTAAATCAAGATTTGAATAAACAGATAAAATTTTCACAAACACAAAAAATCTTTGGATTGTCCAAAAAAAGTATGGATTCAAGAGTATTTTGTTCGATTCTGGAGCTCACTCCAAATATTCCGGGCATCGAGTGCAGTCAGAATGAGATTCTCAATCATCAGAATAGAATCTAATCCTTATCCACTGAGCCTTGCAATCTTGTTCAAGAGCACTCTCCTCGAAAGAAGAACTTTCACAATCAGATCTCAAATTCTGATAACAATAAATGGCTGATTCAGAAGAGAACTGATCTAAATACGGCAGTCATGATGAAAACTGAATCTGTAAAGAGAGAGAAAGAAAGATATCAAAGAGGGAAGAAGAATGAGATCAAAAAATTAGGTGAACAATCAGAAAATGAGGAACAAAAGGAAGAGAAAATCTCAGATTGCTGAGATTGCATCATATAACCAGCATGTATTTCACTTGATTCATAAGTTCTCAACCATAAAACCTCTATTGAGATCAGGCAAGGATTACAAGCTCTATCCAGTTACAAGAATCACTCTCAAGTATTCCATTAGAGTTAGACAATTGAAGGAGAGAGAAGACATCATCATCATTTGCATAACGCAAAAAGGACTCGGATGCTGATATCGTTGAATATCAATCTTCTCGAAACTTCTTGATGCTGACCTTTCAGTAGTAGAACAAAATATTGGAAAACTGAGAGTGGTTTTTTCTCTTTCCGACGTTTTTTCGGTTTTGGAGGTGGCAAAGGTGGGACATCAGGACACCCTCGAGCCCTTCTCATTTCCATTATATCGTTAATATTATCTTGTGCAAATTTTGCTCGAGAAGAATATGATGGATGGCTCATAAATGCTTCTCGAAACCACAAAGATTCACTTTGTCCATGCTGACTACCCATCTCTTCCCTTAACACAGTATACAAGTGTACAAAATCAGTTGTTTGGAAGAGATAAAATTTCAAAATCAAGATATTCCAGCAAAAATCTTACCAAAATCTGGGACCTATGCTCATATTGTAGCAAGCACTAGCTGCCAATATCATGCCTTGCAGATCGGCTTCCAGCTCTATGTGGCGAGATTCAAAATTGTTGAATCCACTTATCAAACTTGTGATCATAAAGTGTATCGCGGCTGATAAGTATTTACTCTGTGAGCCTCCCCACAATAAAAATATCAGTGGACTGGCCACCAAATTGGAAAACGCATAAATGTATATCAATTCCAGGCTATGTAAATTGATAACGTGTGACATCTCATGACCTATCAGTAGTGATATTTCATCATCGCTCAAAGATGAATCAGCATCAGTCAAATATAGTTGGCCATGAGGCAAACTCATGGCATTTATTTGAGGTGATTCGATTACACTAGAATAAAAGAGTAGGTGAAGGAGAAAAAAAGTAAAAGATTTCCGATAAAATATCATCATGATATTCTTAATCAAGAGAGAGAGGAAGTGCAATCAGAATGGAAAGAATAGGAACACACATAGTCAGCATGAATGACAATCGAACAAACTTTCATGTGTGTGTATTCTGTGGATAAGGTTGATAAGGCAAAGATCAAATCCATGTTAGAAGAAGATTTATGCACTATAGGGCCAATAAATTAGGGAAAGGTTCAATTCGTAATCAAGAGTTACTATTGTGACCATTTGTGTAAATCTATTACTCAATTTTATTGCACTACCAAAGCAATAGCTACACTAAATTCAAATAAAATCAAGCTCATCAGAATCAGCGAAACGATTTTTTTCTTCAAAATAATAGAAGATGAAGTGAGATGAGAATGAATGGATCTTCTATCCTATTTTCTTGATATCGAAGAAGTCAAATATTCCAAGTCATAAAGAAAGTGTTTATCTATTGGCATGACATCATCGGTAAATAATGTCTCTGATACCTTCTATAACCTAGAAAGAATATCTGGATTCTGTTTCTGAGCTCTATGTGTGCACCATCGATTCAGGAGGGGTAAATGTAACGAAATTTTTATCATGAAAGCTCCTCTAATCAGGATTAATCAATTGATGAACATGTTTCGAGTAGAGCGTAAATTATGTCCGAATTATCGTTGGAAAAAATGCTCACAAGAAAGAAAGATAGTGGGAAAATTACCTGATATTCCATACAATATCACCATTTGTAGGGACATCAGGGTTGGCTATGAGTATTGTTTTAAGAATACTCTGAAAACGTATGGCAGATATGTGTTCTTTGAAAACACTGGTACCAAGTTTAAATTCAATAATTTCTTCATTCAAAGTTTCACTCATTAAATGGCGAAATCTGGCTTCATCTACCAGCTCAAAACGCATTCGAAAACTTTTCCAATCAATGGAAGAATATTTTACAATCAGCGCAGACAATACAAAATAATAACAAAATAAGGAAGATGCAATTTTTCTCAAAGTTTCCTTGCTGAAGCGTAATCTTTTGCTTACTAGTCCTACAAGGCCTCTTGAATGGGCAACCATAACAAGTGTCCATAATTCTAGGCGAACTAGAGCATTTTCATCAAATTTCAGGGGCTTCAAGAAATTCCACATATTTGATTGAACTCTCTTCGGTCGAAAAAGAACCTAGAAATATAACATTCACTATTGATCACTGATATTGTCATGAGTGAAGATTGGACAACAATTAGTGAGAAAAATACGATGGAAAGGAGAGTGAAAAAAATTCCAACAATCACCATTTACTTACCAGCTTTCTTTTAGAAGCTGATCCATTGTGTTTTATTTGATAGAATATAATCATCATGTATAATAAAAAAAATGATAGTAGAGGATAACCCTTTAATATTTTGTAACTAAATATGAGAACCAATTATTTGGATCAACGTGTGATAAACACTTTTTGACAAGTTTGATGACAGAAGCAATGGTGTTTTGTTCAGATGCGACGATCAAAGTGAGCAAAAAAGTAAGAGAGCGGACGATTTTTAGGTAATGTTTCTGGAAACAAGGCATCGATCGAGGAAGATTCTCAATCAAGTGGACTCTTGCTTGAAAACCTCTTTCTGAGAATAAATTATGAGTACTCTCTCACTTTCCTCACAACACTCTATCGTTTATTTTTGGTCCCAACTGCTGTTTTGAATGTCCAAGAGAAATCATTCGCCCATGTCTTCCCGAAGAATTTGCAAACAATTCTTATAAAGCTGGACTTGAGCCTAGAGGATGGAAAGGTGAGAATTATTTCATACTTTCCAATTAATTGTAATTTCGATCAATTTTACCTTAGCGTGCTTCAATTCTAATTCAACCAAATCTATAAAGTTTTTCTTGAAAAATCCAATCCTCCGGGAATTGAAATCTTGCAGCTCTGAGAAAATTCAAGTTCAAAATATTAATGAGAGCCTCGAAGTAAGGTAAATCATGGTTAAATACCTTGCTTTGCTAGTTTTGAGATTGACTCAAACTTTTCGCCGGCTTTTGTTTGCATCTCCTCAGCTAAGATCACATCCCGATTTTTTAAGCGAGCTTTGTCAAGGTTTCGATTCGCATTCTCATAATTTGCTAGACACCTCAATCTTCGATAGAGAAGGTCCTAGCGAGAAAGATAATAAATGAGTACATCGTTAAACAATTGCAAGTTGGAAGATTACCTTAGATGCAACAGTTTCTCTCATCCAATACCTGAGAGTATCGGATAATTTGAGATCTTCATCAGAAGCAACTCGCTCTTCTGATCTACGGGCATTCTCAAAACAATCGGCTGCCTTAGTGTAAAATTTTTCTATCAAATTATTGTCTATGGTGGACAACGATATAAGACTGAGGGCAATTCGTGTGTAACTGTTTGCAACATCTGAAATTAATAAGAGAAAGTATCAGTGAAGCTCAATAGTCTCTCAATTGCAACAACTTACTTTTGTGAGATCGAGTCATCTTGTCAGATTTCGATGTACAATCTTTAATATGCTTGTGATAATCTAACAAAAATACTCTCTGGTGGTCAAAATAGTCATCAATATCTTTTTGAGTATTGCTTAGAACCATATCGTCCGCTGATTTACTACATTTTGAAAATAAGTCTACCAGCTTCTCTTTTTTGTTCTTGCCCCGGACAAGTAACTGGAAAGAATTGATGAAAAATTGGTATGAGACATAACAAATTCCGTTGAAGTTGGGAGAAAAATGCTTACATCTTCTGTGTAACCCAAAAAAATACGGAAATTGGGATCGTTCTTGAATTTAGAATGAGCAGCTAATCTTTGTAAAAATACTTCATGCATTGCAACGGTTTTTTTGAATGTGGCCAAATATTCTGCTTCCAATTCTTGTTTAGTTTTATTGAATTCCTCTTTGGTCATGGTGCCTTCGCCTTCACCCAACTTTTGTAATTTCTCTCGAGAAGCATCGAAATCAGGTCTTGGTGGAGGAGGTGGAATCTATATCGTGTTCCCACAGAGATTGGAGTGACAAAGAGAATGGTAAAAATTATCAATAAGCAGATGGAGACATTAAATTGATTGGGCGTGAAGAATTGAACAACAACGCTGAGGACGACATAATACCCAAAACCAAGCATACAGTGATTAAATAGTAACTTACAATGAAGCCACTATATTCTTCTTCATCAACCAATGTGTTGTGGAGCCAAATGAACTCTTCGTGCAATCTGACTACCGAAAACTCGGGTTTATCAAACATGGGCAAATTTGTCTACAAAGAAAAAGAGGGAGAAAAAAAATTATTGAATTAATCGTACTGCCAGAAAGTATTTCGATTATCGATAAAAAACAATCTGATACATTAACTACTTCCATAACAATAGATCATGATTACATTGGTATGACATTCATTCAGTGGGTCAAATTCTCAGAAAATAGTTGGAAAAAAAGTCTATTGTGCATGTGAAAGGCAATATAATCAGAAGGGGCGTTACAGTGATCCTTAAACCGATCACTAAAAAAACAGCCGGTTAATAACTGATAAAATACACGCTCTCTCTCTCTTTCTTTCTCTCTCTTCCTTCCTTGCTTCGTCTTAATGATCATGTTTTCCGATGTATCATAAGAATCATACATAGTTGAAATCCATTAAAACAATCATATGCAAAAATTGCTGTCACACCATGTTCACCCAAAACAATTACGCATACACATACACACTTACGGCTTTGTCTGCAAAACCCGACAATAACATCAACACGTATGATTGGTGTGATAATGACTCACCTTAGTATGAACAGTAAATTTGACTTTCTCTTTTTCAGACAAGGCATCACTTATATCAACAAGTAGAGTTTGATCATCATTCAAATCTATCGTTTCGGACCTCACCTAAAGGAGAGTCAAGAAAGGGGGGAAACGAAAAAGAAAAGAGCACCAATTAGTATTATTACGTATCACAATCAAATGTTGCATAATTAGACATACCTTTGTGGTGGGCTCCTTGTTGGACTGTGAACTGTCATTGGACTCATGGATGGTCAGCATATTGCTTGAAGCAATAACAAAAATCAGATAAACAAATCAAAAGGTAAAGACACAATGTGGTGTTGATGAGTTGATTGAGTTTCTCTTCGTTGATCAGTAGTGTAGTAATATTGTTTAGCTTGGCTAGTTGAGCGTTGAAAAGGATGGATATTGAAGTGTAAGTTAATAGTAGTTAATAGTGTGAGAAAGGGTGGAGAGCTAAGTTTATGTCACCAACAGCAGCAGAGAAGCGGGATTGTTGAAAAGTTAAGGTGTGATAATAATTGTAATTGAATCGGTCAAGCTGGATAAGAAGATTATTCACGAGGTGTGTATGTGTTGATAAGCTTGCCGGGTTTTGCAGAGAGAGAATCCAATTTAATCTTGTGTCCACGGTGATGAATATATTTATCAGCAAAGATTACGGTAAACAGGCAAACAGTAGGGTAGCGATTGACAACAAGAAGGAGAGACAACCAAAAGTATGTATGTCTGATGTTATCGGACGAAATTAATTAACCGGTTAAATGATGATGATAACAATTTAGTAACCTTATTTGATATCTCTTTTCACACTGACTTCAACAAGTGTACTCTTTTAACAACATCCCACTTTTAAAGCCACCGGTCAACCAAAAAACACTTGTATAGTTACCGTTGATACAGTATTTATCTTTACCGATATTCAACATGTGAGTATGAAAATTGATTGCCAATAGAAATATTTCTCTCCACACAGACCTTATTATCACTTGATAATATCGACAACTTATTGTGATAATCAATATGTTATAAATTTTTAATCTTGTACACCTCGGTTAATCAAGAAAAAAAAAATCAAACCTCTTCTCAAAACACTTTTTCATGTTGACAGTTTCTTTGCTGTACACTGCCACTAGGCTCGCATTGCAATTGTAGTGAAAATAATTTCAATTCATTTAATTTTTTTACTTATATTGATTAAGAATCAAAACTAACTTCTCTGTAAATATCATGCCTGATTTTTGGAAGAATTTTTGAGGGTGAAATTTTCAAGATCAATGTTGTGTGTTATGAATTGATAGTATTACAGTGATAAAAATGGAGAATAGTTGATTTTGCTCATGATTTCTTTTCTTACTTATTTAATTTGGTACGCTGGGATCGTAATAAGATTTTCTTTCTCCATCGAATACTAAGTCTGACTCATTTAATGAGAATTTCTTTCTAATTTTTCTGAATGAAAATAATCACTATTAAAACTCAAGAACGTTAATTATTTCGTATGTCTCGTAACTTTCGCAATCGCTTTATTCGTGAGGTGGCGTCATCTCATGATAAGTTGCAAGGCATTAGAACAGTTCTAAAGTCGAATAAATTCGCTATTCGATGAAATATTTGCATAAAAAGATTTTGATCCATCGAAATCTATTCTTGAGAATACTATTGAAACACATTTATCAGGCATAATTAAGATTTTTTTTCAGAATTGGTGTGATCCTTGCTTCAGCTAGGAAAGAAGTGAAGAATGATGAACACAGAGAGCTAAAATGATCAGAATTCTGGAAAATATTATTTCTCACTTTCTCCCGTCTCAGTATATCATTATTTTGTGGACATTGGTGTTTGTTCCAATTTCACCATGGCTAAGACAAGAGGAAGGAATACAGTTTTCGGATGATCGAAGAAAAGAGTTGAAAAAAATTTTTCTACTACCATTTCTCTTCGTCAGCAGAAAAAAGTCAGCCACTCATCCGTTTCGAATAGTGAATCGAATCAAATTCTTGACTCTATTTCTCTTCATTTATTTCCTTTTTTTTTGAACTTCATCACTCGCTTTTCCATCATTTATCATAAGGCTAGCTTGCACTGGCAAATACATGATCTGTTCTGAGGTTATATCCTCAATCATGGTGTCACCATAAACCATCTATAGCCTTTTCACCAAAGACTTCATGGCCACCTCTGATGATGAATGGATTTTTCTTCTCTCTCTCCCCCTCTCTTTCTGTCTCATTTACTCAGTGGACTTTTATTTCTGTCATACTAGGGACACATAATGGAAACTTCGATACCCACTGAGAATTCCTTCAGATAGGGGCAAAAGAAAATGCTTGATAAGCCCGCAAACAGCTCTGAGGCTCATGAATAGTTTTCCGAAAGAGGAACATTGAAATAGGAAGAGAGAGAGAGAGAGAGAGAGAGAGAGATCATGTCCATTTTACATTGGTCTACGTGAATGAACTGGCTAATTGTTGCAAACCCTTTTACCGTTGAATGAATTCTAGTCTCACGAAAGAGTTTCCTCATGCAAATAGAATGTCAGCACGCAATCATCGCAAGTATTTTGGTCATTAGATAGGGTCAAAAGTATCATGGTGACTGATATACAGGGAGAAGAGAAATAGAATATCCATGTGTTCTCGATACACTTTCAGCATTCCATATGAGCTTTGAAATTGGTGTTAAAAGTCTACCGATCTAATAAATAGTAGTAGTAGAACTTGTATATTATCATCATCAATATAATGAAGAAGTCAACGAGAAGAAAAAATAGAAAATTAAAGTTAGCATGTTTACATGTATTTATAAAAATGATAAATTAATCTACATCAACATTATCATCAATTCAATTAATTATCAATTTTTATGTTAAATTGTAATTTTTATGAAAAATTGGTCTTAAAAATTAGTGAAATTTGTTTGACTAGGATAATAAAAAATCTAAAAAGAATTTTTTTTATGGCTAAATTTGTTTCAATGATTGACTAATTTTTCGATTGTGCCTAGACTTTCCCACCGGTCCAGGCACAACCAGTGGTTCACCAAATTTAATTTTATCACCAACTTCAACAGTAGATTTCCAATTTTTGGGTGCCTCAAAAACTAAAACAATCGTGGAACCAAGATTAAATTCACCAAATGCATCACCTTTCTGGAAATGAAGAGGTGTCTCAAAAAATCGATCATTTCGCTGGGACCAATCGTTTCCCCATTCTGGCTTATTGGTTTTGAGATCCTGAATAATCAGAAGAGAGAGAGAGAGAAAAGAAAAATATTATCATCAATGATGTAAACACTACTTTTGCACAGTGTTCTTGTAAAAGGCAATTTGAATTCATCTTTATTATCATAATATGTGATGATGACTCTGATTTGGTATCATGCTCAAGCGTATAATGGTCAGAATAGTGGATATAACGAATGATGAGTAAATTATTCTCAAGTCACCGCCAATGTGATGTTGGAAAAAGGAAGAGAGGAAGAGAGGAAGAGAGAGAGAGAGAGAGAGAGAGAGAGAGAGAGAGAGAGAGAGAGAGAGAGAGAGAGAGAGAGAGAGAGAGAGATGACCTGATGGATATAAAGCTTGGAATACATGGAGAATTCAGTATAGTACATTAATGGACTAATATTGTCCATGAGTGACAATGACATGGTGGCATGAATATAAGATGAGTTAAAGAAATGAATGGTATTTTCTTTCTACATATACACACATACTTTGAAATATACGCTTCGACTTGATTCCCAGTGTACAAATAATATTCTCATCTTTCCATTTGTTTCATTTTGGCTTCACTGAACATCCATTTTAAGGAATAAGATATACTTCTGTTTGACGGAAGAGAGAAAGAGAAAGACTACCATATATACCATATAATATCTATACAATACATTCAGTATTCATGGGCTTTTCGTGGATCATATAGTTGAACGTGACAAGAGGATGTAAATGAGAAATCACAAATCAGACGTGATGTAAACTTTCTCTCTCTCTCTCTCTTTCATGTTATTTCGATATACTGTGGAGCCTTTACTTTATCACTGTTTCAACTAGATTAGAGGGGAGAGTAAAAGTTCTGTGTGTATAAATATGTGTGGGAATATTAGAAAAGACAGAGAAAGAGAGAGAGAGAGAGAGGGAATGTATATTCTGTGAGAATAAGATTCTCAGATTTTATTTAATCAAAAAATGAAAGATGCTTCTCTTAACTTCCTTTCATTTTCTATTCACTAAGAAAAGTTTCACATTTCACATAAAATGTAATGAAAAACTTTCATCATTATCATGGGAATGGAATAAAGTAAAAAAAAAATACCGAAAGATATTATATCTGATCCAACATCAAAGAATAGAGAAAATTTTTGACATACTATCTAATTGACTCTCCTTTTTGTCCCCTCATCTTAGTCTATCTTCTAGAGTTTACTGACTTACAAGAAATTTTTTCAGAATATATTTGACATTGCACGTCGATCAGAAAATCCTCACCTAGAAAAAAAGATTCCTTCTCAACTTATCACTGGTATTCAAAGTTCTTATGATATCGAAATCAGATTTCAGATACAGATAGGGCAAGGAAAAATTTGAACATGTCATCCACATGATCTCAAGATACACATCTATTGCAAATCACCATCAAAATAGACAGTTACTTAGGTTAATGTAAGGTTTTCCTTCACAAATATCTCAATATCAAATTTACTAATCTTCAGGATAGAAATCAAAAGTTCACATGATAGAAATCAAAAGTTCACATGAAAAATGGTGTGCATGTTGAAATAGTCTTGAAATATTCTTTTCGATCTTCTCCATTATTCAATGTTCACCTCTCTGGTCATAAGCCTGAGATATTTTTTCTTCTAATCCAACTTCTCAACCAACATTACCCTCAAATCGAGTTTGAGTAGCCAAAATAATCTTCACCTTTGGAAACACTGTTAATATTATACTTATATATATAAACTTTCAAGCATCACATGAAGAAATCCACTTCTTTTGGATAGAAATACTTGTCTCTACGGATATACTCTGGTGTATGCATGATGAAATGAGCCTCATGACGTTAATCTCCATGGGCTTAGGTAGCAAAATAGTAAACCCCTACAGGGCTTACATTTGAACGAAATAAAGATCTGAAACGAATTCATGGGTGGTATATCAGCATGACTGGGTCACCACTATCACATCAAATGTTAAGCTACCCATCACTACCACCACTACACAGTTACGATTGAATACTCAAAATATTGAAATATCAGCCTTTCTTTCCATTCCAATTCAATATTCAATACCCATGGCTCAATTACTTGCTGAGAAACATCTATCTGATTCATATATATTTTGTCATATTCTGTAGTGTGTAAATATATATATTCTGTTTCAATTCATTATCAGTGTTGCTGACCTTAAGTGACCATGGATTTTCGTTTCAAAATGTATTGATCATATGAAATGCCAGTCAAATTGGAGAGAGAGAGAGCTAGAATCAGAAAAGTTCAAGATCAAGATCGAATCAAACGGTAATAAAAATATTCGGTGTTTATCGAAACTCGTTTTCATTTGACAAAAAAGTATTCCTTCGTTCGATAAGCTTGTATTCCATTTATATTTTTCTTTCACATATGACCACATGTACGACAATACCTTGATGTTCAACCGAATCAAGTTAGGTCAATCATTCATTCTATTGTAGGGTATACACACACACATACATACACCTCCATTCAACATCCATATATATACACCATCTTCATCCTCATGCATCTTCCTCGTAACATGGTCCATCGGATTCATGAGCCTTTTATATTCGCTTTACTGGTCATGTTCACCTTCATTGTGTCACCATTATTGTGTGTGCCCATCGAGGGTAAAACATTGGACACCGAGATACCTAATTGTGCTACACTACCGTTGACTATTCACATAAACAAAGAAGAATTGGACTCAGCAGGAAACATTATTCGAAATTGTGAAGGTACTTTTACGGTTAACAAGTGTGAAGGAACTTGCATTTCAACACTACAGCCAAGTGTTGTACATCCGTCTGGTTTCTTAAAGGTGAGAAGGTGGAATAGGAGTGAGAAAGAAGATTTTTATCCCATTTTCCCGAAGACTAGAGATGGATAGAGAATCAATAAACTGATAAAATATACTGATACTGTGAGTTTATGAGATTTTTGATTGATCCCCAAAAGTGACATTCGATTTTGAAAGGTAATACATAAAAATACCCCAGATCACAAACGTGTATGGGGCACAAATGATCAAACTTTATGCCTACTCCTGCAATGGAAAAGTCTTTGATACTAAAAATTTTAGCGTCTATCAGTTCAAGATGTGAGAATATTGGAAGAATAGAATATTTCTCTCTTTTTTTCTCTCCCGCTCAATCTCGAGCTCAATTCAAGATTATTCCTGATCAAATTTGGGCACCGATAAAAAGAATACATGAAAAGGAAGGGAGAGACACAGTCTCACCCAATCACCAGAGCCATTAGGCATGGATATTGTTTATCCTTTTGGGTTCCACATTCTTTTCTCATTCTTTGTCAACATCGATCGCATTCCATCTTATTTTTCTTCCTCCTCTTCTTTTTTGCCTATCTTTTATCTTCTTTTCTCCTTTTTTCTTTCTTTCTCTCTCTCTCTCTTTCTTTCTTTTCTCTTCTACTACTTCTTCTGATCATATTACCTACTATTGCTGGATGCTCCAAAGCTATTTTATCTTTACCAGTGAGCAGAATATACATCTACTTTGTTGACAATTCGGATAAAGAGTAGAAGAAAGTTTTTTCCGTAGCAAAACTAGTTTCCTTCGTAAACTATTGGGTGCTTATATGATTGCTTCAGGTGGTCACATGAAAATAGAAAAAGAAAATAATGGGCCACCAAAAAAAAAGAAGAATAAGAATAAGAAGAATAAGAGAAGAATAGATAAAATATTCCACTATCTTTCCTACTCACTACTTTCATGGGAACCTTAACCACCCAATATTCTGAGTCTTGATAAGTCTTTCTTCTCTTCTTCTCTTCTTCTCTTCCTCTTTCTCTTTCTCTCGATTCCATGATGTTCATCTCAATTTTGATTTGTTTTGTTCTTCTCTCATGTTCTCAATATTCACTCTTTCTTTTTCTCTTTTGCTATATTGTTCTTGATTGGCTAAACTATGGAATAATAGAAATGTGTTTGCTGTCGTGAAACACAGATGAGAATTCGAAAAGTTCATCTCAATGAATGCTACGATTCAGATGGTAAACGATTGACCAATGATCGAGGTACCATGATCATCAAAATGAAGGAGCCGGGAGGATGTGATTGCTTAAAATGTGGATAAAACTTTTTCACTAACCAAGCTAACAGAATTCAAGATCAACCAACGTTACTGAAATCGACTCACTTCATGCAGTAATATATACCTCATCCATATAAAAGATTCCAAATATGAATACACAATATATACAACTGAATATCATAAAACCTTCAAATAGAGACTCACAAATATATCAGAATTTTGAAGAATCGAAAGAGACATCGAATTCGTGTGGAAAATCTCTAGTATCATACATAATCAGCAAAAAACATAATCTTTCAACAGTACCAGTTCTGCTGTGCCCAAAAAAATCTGTAATTTCCAGGAAAAATGAAATAAATACAACCTTTAACAATTTTGCCTAATTTTCAGACTCTACACATCCATCGAAAACCAAGCAAAGCCACTTTCGGTACTTGAAAATGAATGGTACAAAATCAGTCATGATTTCTTGTTGTTTTGAAGTGGCAATCGAAATGTATGTGATTTGAGGGCTTCAAACAAAAAATGATGCCCTATTTAACTTGAGGGCCAATCATATGGGTAAAAATGATTCCTTTTCTGGTTGGACCAAGAAGTGGCTCTTCCTGAATAGAAAAGCATTAAAAAAATGATTGCAGTTGAGTTCAGTTGAGTTTTGCTTACTACTACCATTCATATCCTGAAGGCATTTTATTCCTCTCGTTCTCTATGGATGAGAGGATAAAGAATAAGAGAGAGAGAAAACTGTTACTTCTCGGTCAATGTATTACATGAACCTCAATGATCTACACCGATTTGTCATACACTTTTCATGCTAACATGTATTCGGTTGGAAAAGCAAAATACATGCACCATAGATGTGTATATATTCGCTTTTTTCTCGCCTTGTTCATGTGTAAATCCCTACTTTCACATATTCGATAGAGAGAAAGGTGTATACATTTTGAAGTATATATTATTTGGAATTTTTTTCTCCATCTATCTATTTCCCTAGTAAACTATGAGGAGAGGAAAAAAAATTCAACGAAAATCAAGTTATAACCAAATTCTATTTCAAAATTTAACCATGACGACATAAAATACCAGTAACTCGGGTTAGAGAGAATTGATCATAACATTTGAAAAAAAATCTAGTCAACATATAGCTTTTCCTAGGATCAGTTATTATCTGAGGAATCTTTCTCTCTAACTCTCTTTGATATATTACATGATAATATTTGAATTCAGGTTATGTTGCTACGATATTCTCTTCCTTCTCTTCCCAGTATACAGAACTCGTGAACTCGAGTTGCATCATTATTCACTCTACACGAGTTTGTATCCAATATTTTATATGTTCAGATAATTTATAAACGATTCGAATAATGTACATTTGATGAATTTTTCTCTCTCGAAGAACATGCCAACGATTTACTGTGAACATGCAAACCTTGTAAGAATATTTGGTGGATAAAATATTTCACTTCTTCTTGTTTTTTTGTGATCAAAAAATTTTCTGAGGTTAAATTCAGTTGCTACACATAAAACCCTATCATTCAACGGACATGTACAACTGTTTATCATGCATACACATACACACACAGTATCATGCTACAAAATTTTTCATCATCTTCTTACTCGATCATCAGTCACTCTCCAGGAGAAATTTGAGTTACGAAAAGGTATTCCTGTGGAAATAAAGCATGATATATCACCATATCATGAGGTTTACTAGAGAAAATGAGGAGAAGAAGAAGAATATTCAATGGAATAGACCCATGAGCACTCAGATACATCTATCAGAAGACGGAAAAGAAAAAAACGATTGGAAATACGAATGAATGAATGAATATACAATATATTTCTGATGTTTCCATTCGATGAAATATTTTTCAGCAATGAGAAAGAAAAATTTATGCGTACGCTCTTGCTCTCCAAAATTTGCATATACATCTCCAATATATCATCTCATTATCATATCGAGCTCGTTTGAGATGTAAATAGAATAAGAATTACAAATTGTTTCACACACAGATTGTATCTGTTAACATCTAGAAGCCTTGAATTTTTGAAGCTTACTTTCTCATACCCTTCACATGCTACATTATTCAAGTATATCTGATTTTTACACACACACACACACACACACACATATGCGAGGAACTTATTCAGGAAGTGCCTTTTATCATGTAATCAGATCAACTCGAGAAAGTGAAAGAAGGAGAAGTAGGACCGGAAAAGAAGCTCTTGAAAAAGAATGAGAATTCCAATTTGAAATTCAACCACGTTCGAATATCTTTTTTCTCACTCACAAGTAGCCAAAAGTTCCAGAAAGTCAGCAACACTTATAGTGTCCAGTGCAGTATTTTTCGAGTGACCAGTACAAGTGGAAATAGTTTTGAAAATAAGAAACATTCAAGAAAGAGGAAAGTGAGAAGAAAGGGAGAGAGAACCTCTTTGGTCAGTAAAATTGGATAGAAAAATAGGCAAACTATCGGCAAAACTCTAGCTTAACAATAGAAGAAAAACCAAACAGTAAAAGTGAATTCTCTGGTGTTTTGATAGAACAAATCCGAAAAGAAGCACGTGGCTCTGAGATCAAGGGAAATGGTTCCAAAAAAGGTTCCAAAGAAAAGAGAGAGAAAAGGTATCGAGAGCCTTGGGAAAAGTTGATTTTTTTGACAAAGATTAAATGTACCATAGTGATTGGAATTCATTGGGGCAAGAATGATATGGAATTGTATGTTCAGTGAACGAAAGAGTATGGAAAAAGAGAAAGAGAGACAGTTGAACAGAGAGAAAGTGAAAGTAAGTAAAAGGGAGAAAAAAGAAAGCCTCAAAGAAGCATATTCCAATGGGATTCCTCTCTCCAGTAATAGTGAAAATACAACAAAAGTCTTCGCAAAAAATTGACACTAAAATGAAACTAATAGATAAAATTGAAACAATACTCACTCTATCAAAATAGGTGGTCACTGAGCCGACATTAGTGGCACCAACAGCAGTCATCGAAAAAAAGCCATGATCATAAGAACCATAATAGCATACGCGTTCATTGATTGCGAAAAGACCTTTTATTCGTTCCACAAAAGAAGGTCTTACACTAAGAAGTTGACCTGAGAGTCGGCGAAAGAATAGAAAGAAACAATCGTTACTTTTGTGTGATATTGTAACAAAGTTTCCCGTTTGAAATATCATGGAACCACGATATTCGAATTTCGCTGAATATTTTAGTTTTCTGTGCTCATAGTGAATTTTAGAGGAATGGACGAACAAATGTTAAACTAAAAGACTAATCGATTTTTGTCTCGAAAAATAATTAGATACTTCAATTGTTGAAAGTTTCGACTAATTCTCCCCCAATTTTACAGGAATTGAGAGGTCAATATAGCAATAGTTTTTCGAAAATTTCAGGGAGATATACGGTATTCAACTTCAAAATTTGAGAAACTCATGAACTTAAAGTTTGAAATATTAAGATGGTTTGATTGAGGTAACACATAAGTCTTACAGATAGAGATCATTCCCAAATAGTTTTCATCTCTCTTTCTCTCTTCAAGATGAAACAATTTACATCGATCCATCTTTATCATGCTTTCAACTCACGATGATGATTTAGAAATGGAAAGTAAAGGCAGCAGTCTAAGCAATTCATTTTACTTGTATGTTCATTTATCAAACGTCTTCTCTCGCTCATAGTTGTTCTCAGGTCATTTGATGCTACCATGCCATGTAATTCTAGAGAGATAGAGAGAATGAAAACGAAATGCTGAGAGCATCGCTATTCCGAAGCACTCCAAAGACCACGAAGCGTTAGAATAGGATTTCCGATTGCCATATGATGGATTGAATGTGTAGAAGATGATGCTCATGTTCATATTATCAATGAGTATTCTTACGAATCTTTACGATATGACTCTCTCTCTCTCTCTCTCTCTCTCTCTCTCTCTCTCTCTCTCTCTCTCTCTCTCTCTCTCTTTCTCCATGATTTTCACATCTGTCCCAATGTTTCGTTCACTATTGAGGAGAAAAAGAGAGAGAAAAGATGAAGAAGAAGGATGTAGGAAGGGAGAGAGAGAGAAGACTAAGCAAGTGTAAAAGAAAAAGTGTACCGTTATTCTCATGTTTTTGTGATGGAAAAAGTGAACCCAAAATATTGGCAACCAGCAACATCTAGAATGGACCATGAATGATTGCGGTTGGGGGATGGTCATGATGGATGCTTATTGAGTATATGGAGAACATGATGAATTGAGTGGATCGAGTGAACTTTCTCTCTCTCTCTCTTTCTTTTCCACTTTATTCTCTTGAGAGTGAGAAGTTCCTTCGCTGCTCATCATTCTACATCCATACATGCATAAAGTTCCACAAAACCAATTTTCATCTCACTACTTGGAAAACAATCGTTTAATCGACACTCCTCAAGCTAATCAATGATCAATCCATGAGAAATGTTTCCATACTTCCTCTGTCTGTACCTCCTCATATCAGATTGATGGAAACCTTTACCCTTGCATTGGTAACATGATATTCCTATGGAAGAGAATGTTTGACGATTGTTGAACCTCTTTTTTTTCAAATCAAAATTTCACCAAGTTATGAGTGAGAGAGAGAGATGAACAGCTGAATTATAATTGTTGAACCAAGAGAGGTGTGAATGAACAGTACATCAGTATCTTAGTTCTGTATCCATATTATAATGTTTCACCAAAATACATCACATTATTGGCTCAACAACATCACATTTGATGGTGAAGAAGGTTCATTAGCCTTATCAATAATTGACAAGAGAGTCAGAGAGAGAGAGAGAGAGAGAGAGAGAAAGAAAGAGAGGGAGAGAGAGAAAGGTTTACTCAATTGTAAATGAAACTTTGACTTGTGAAATGTATCTCTTCAAGTGTTGCCCACTCGTACGGCACATGGCCATTGATTAGTGAGTTAATTAAAACTGATAGTTCTCTATCCACTCATTCACATAGAGTTTAGTTCAGTTTTTTCCAATTAAACTCAAGCATTGAGATGGTCAAGAGGAAGAGAGAGAGAGAGAGCCACTTGAAAAAGGTTCGAGGGTACATATATACTTGTATCTCATGATCATTATTAGAAGGAAAGTGTACTTCGAAAGTAATATGAACACAATTGACATTAAAGAGTGTAAAAGTGGCTAAAACTCGTTCAATAAATATCAAGGAAAGAGCGAGAAGTAAATAAAAGTGAAGAGAGTGCAATAAGTATACAGGAAAAAAATAAGATAAAAAGAATTGAGAAGAAAAAAATGAACAAACTAGGGTGAAATAAATTTCTAACGGTATATCAACAATAATATCTGATTTGGGAACGATTGAAATTGTTTACTGTTTTTTTGCTCTTTTCTCTCTCTCTCTCTCTCTCTCTCTCTCTCTCTCTCTCTCTCTCTCTCTTTTACTTCACTCATTTCATTCATGATTGCAAACAAACAAAATTAGTTTATATCAAAATCTATTGGAATGTGTGAAAGAGATGGAGAGAGAGAGATGAAAAAATGTCATTCCTCCAAAAAAGTAACAACAACTATTTTGGCTCCATATCAACTTGGAGAAGACTTTCAACTGCTACTTTTCCCCTTTTTTTTTCATGACAATTTTTTTTGGCAACTTTATCACACTTGCTTTTAAGCATGTGTGCATGTGTATATATGAACATAAAAGTAAACCAGGATGAATGTAGTCAATGAAAAGCGTATTTTACTCACTCTCTCTGGAATTTTGTTGTTGATATTGGTTCAATATTTTAACACACACACACATACACATACACAGAGAGAAAAAGTCCCTGACTTAGTACTAGAAGGCTATATATGTGTACATATGAGTTCCCAGAACGTGCAATCGTTACTAACGTCATTTTCTCGATCATCATGAATCATGATCATGTGTATGGAATGGTCATGAGCCATGATAGAGAAAAGTTGACTTCTTCCTCTGAACAATAATAATAACAAACTACAAAATAAAAGTTGCACTACACTGAGAACAATAACTTTTTGGGGAGATCATTTTTTTAAATAAGCCCAAAATTTTAGGGTGAAGATGAATATTCTTTCAAAATATTGTCAAAATATTTTGGAAAAAATTTCCACTGACACAGACACACACACACTTACCGGGAAAATGTCTTCTAAACTGCACATTCCATTGAGTTGGACTATGAAATCGATGATAATCATTAGGTGCCAAATATATCACACAACAATATAAACAATTGTCTGAATCTGTTTGTATTATATTGTTCACATATGCTTGTAAATTGTTAAAATGTGGTGTTGATTGATGCTGCTGTTGTTGGTGTGACTGTTGATCTTGACAATGTTGATTGGCCCACCATGTTTGTGGTCCCAAAAAAGCAGGCAAACTAAAATTAACACCTTTCACTTGTTCAATTAGACCATTTTTCACTTCACCAAAATGCAATATTCTACCATCAACAGGGCTTACCTTAAAAAGAATACGAGAATAAGAAGAAAAAGAAGAGTAAGAAACAAAATAACCAATTAATTAATTAATTAATCAAACAGATAACACACACACACAGAATTGAAGACACTTGGGAGAGATAATTTTTGATAACTAAAACAAAATAAGAGGATTGAACAAAAAAAATCATGGAACAAGGAATGATCGATGATGGATGGAAAAGAATGAAGAATGAGGATGAAAATGGAAATGATGTGAGTAGCAACAGATGAAAAATTGCAATTACAAGTTGATAGTAGTGATAGTCACAATTAATTGATTGTGCTAATCGATATATATCTGTGAACATTATACACTGACACAGGCATTCACATATCACACACACACACTTTCACACACACAAATAGAGGCGAAAATGCTGTGTACACACTTACAATACTATTTCCTTGATGAATTGGTCTGAGGTAAGGTTTCAATGATCGTCGAAAAAAGCTTCCCAATGATGAATATTCTTTGAGATCTTCAATTTCAGCCTCATTCAATTGACATCCGATGTAGTGACTAAATGAGCCGATCACAAAATTTCGCATAAAAATGGGTATATTTATGGACGCAAAATAGCCTACTATGCGAGATATGGTTCTCAATGGTAGATATTTGAAAAATGTTATATATTTATCGGTAAAAATTTGTACCATCATCATTTTATCATCATTATTGATATCGATAACATCTTCTTTACTCTTCTCTTTATTAACATCTTGATGAGTATTGCTTTTATCATCATCTTTTATGTTCTTTCTTCTTTTTTCCATATCATATACACTGGTATCACCATGAACCATCCGCATCAGTCCGATGGGCAGTGTTGAAAACAATAGGGAATACATGAACGATATGAATTGATACCTGGATGAATCGTGATGATTTTGTTGGTGGTGATGATGAAATGATAGAAAAATCAGTAGAAACAATGAGAATATCATTATGGAGAATATTATTAATTGTATGGTAACACCAGGAGCAAATTGACGAACCACTAGACAGGCGATGAAAGCTATGGACGATAGAGATCGAAATGGTGAACTTATGTGAAGAGCCATAATTAGCCAAGTGATGAGAAAAGAAAGAGAAGAGGAAGAAAAGACAGAGAGAGTGATAGAGAGAAGGTTGATGGCAAGTTGAAAATGAAAAAAAGAAATGATCATAAGATGAGGAAGACTTTTTATTCTCATCAACAATTAGCAAAGAGAGAGCAAGTGTAAAGTGGTGAGAGAAAGAGAGAGATGAGCAATCACTTTCTCCTTTGTCATCTCTCTTTGCTCTCTTCTCTCTCTTTTTTTACAGCTCTCTCTCTCTCTCTCTCTCTCTCTCTCTCTCTCTCTCTCTTTCTTTCTCTCTCTCTTTCTCTCTCTTACTAGAGATC
The DNA here is from genome assembly GCA_003956705.1 of Brevipalpus yothersi. NCBI lineage: Eukaryota > Metazoa > Arthropoda > Arachnida > Trombidiformes > Tenuipalpidae > Brevipalpus > Brevipalpus yothersi. The sequence goes on from QZCP01000314.1 coordinate 45,980, forward strand.
AATGCTCACTTGGTGACATGAGAGAGAGAGAGAGAGAGAGAGAGAGAGAGAGAGAGAGAGAGAGAGAGATATTTCCATATCGACATCTTATCGGCCAAACTGAGCAAAGTGCTGAACTTGGATTTTGTTTCTACACAGACAAGTACCAACGTTCGATATTGAGTATCAAGGTTCGAGAGAGAGAGAGAAAGGGTGGAAGATTGCATCTTTTTGCCAATATTCATGGCAATGGAAGCCATCTGATGATTGGGAGAAAATAATCATGATAGAATAGAATTGATGTGATGAACAATCGAAAAGTAGGAATTAGGTGATAAATTTTTCTCAAGGAATGGAAAATCTTGATGGAAAAAGACTGGATCACTTGTTGACCTGAAAAATAAGAAGGATCTTCTCCCTCAAAAGGATTCATGTTAGACATCATCGATGATAACCGAAGAAAGATCCGGCTCTTATCACCTCTTTCGGTTACCCTGTTGAATCGATTCATTTCGTTATGGATACAAGATCAGCTATTACCAATGGATAGAAAGAGACACTGAAAAGTTGATTAGAGAGTGATAATATTGCTGAACAAAACATTTTTTTTTTCTCCAACAGATTGGTTAGCGTTGCCATCGTAGCATGCAAAGAACGTGATCATTTGTGGCGGGAAACTTTTGAACATGAGTGAAGCGTAAGGCCCGGAATTATTCTTCCTCTGATACCTTGCCAGTTACTCAGTAACATCTTCCATCTCAAGATATCACGATTTTCATTGATAACAGGAAAATGATTATGATGGTTATATCAATAGTACAGTGTAGTAGCATTAAAGTGAATTCATCGAATTGATTAAGTTTCCCTTTGAAACTGTAGAACTTTAATTGCTGAAAATCATCGACAAACTTTGCCTTCAAAATTGACTTCATTTTCGGCCTCACTTTTGAAGAAGAAAAACCCATCCGTATCAAAACCAAAGATCCATCAACCAAAGATAAGTTCATCAAGCTTGAAGTTCTCCTAAATATGAGAATCGATTGTTTGAATTAGCATTTGATTAATTTTAAATGGCCAGAAAATTGATACTCAATTACTTCGAGAATCAGTAAGAAGCATATCAAAAGAGAAATTTTGAGAATGTCAAATAGTAGTCAAAAAAATCATCAGAGACTAATCGATATGCTGGTTCACTAAATTCTCAGATCAATAGTTTGCTTTTAGGTAAAATCCGCCTAATCATTGTCTATGATAGTGAACAATATAAAACTGAGCATTTTTCGAGTTAATGCTCGCAGCATTTGAAATTGTCAATATTAATGAATCTGAGATTGAAACTGTTTCCTTCTCTACCTTCAGCAAGCATTCTTTGTTATGCTGTCCCAGTCACTGACTGGCAGAAATCGAGATATTCCATCAATTTGATTTCATACATGAACAATCACCTGAAATCAATTCCATATCTTACACTTTAATTGGATTTATTTGAATTGCTAATCGATTGGATCTGCATTTTTGGAAAATGTTGCAACACATTTCACCAAGTGTGCTCAATCAATCTTGAGCTCCTCTAAATTGTGCTCATCTCATTATTTTGGGAAAGTGATGAAAAACTGTGAAAGATGCGAAAGTGGTGAGAAATTCATCTCGAATCCATCCAATTTGCATATGATCGAAGAAAGTCTGTATGGTGATTTTTGACTCTCAATATTCAAATTTCATTTGAATATTTTTCTCCTGACCTTTGAAAGAATTTCAAATCACTAACAACTGAGATTTTCTCAGCTATCCTCATCCTAATAGGATGAACTTTGCACCCATTTTCCCTCTTTGAACACTTCGAGTGGTCCTGATTGTTTTGCAAATTTTTTAAATTCCATTAACATTAAGATTGGTCTAATGGACACATCGTAGGGTTCATGATACTTGATAGCCATTGAATCTTTTCAGCATGACATCCTGGTCCTTACTATTCCAACCATCTATGGGTTTAGCGCATGATAACTTCCGGTTCCATGAGAATCCTCTGCGCATATGAGCCTGAACTTTCTCTCTCTCTCTCTCTCTCTCTTTCATGCTTACACTCATGTGACTCTGGAAGATGTTGATGTAGAATAAAGTTCATTCGATGGATTCCAGTGTATAGTGAAAGTTGATGTCCCTTATACACGTGAAAATGTTCAGGTGTGTATTGCATCACTCATCATCAGATTCTATTTCCGTTTGATCAAATGGAACACTTTTGACCGTCGAATATTCTTTTTCAAACTTGTATCCTCATCTAATGATTAACGGTTTATGATTATGATGATACGAATCATTGAATCAAAATGCAATTGATCAGTTCAATTTTGTCCAATGATTCAGTGTTTGATCAAGTTTTGATCAGAGTTTTCAGATGAAGTTAACAATTGTTATTATCTGCGTATAAATTATTTCGATTTCCGGTACATTTTGTTCATACTTCTGATCATTTAAATTGATTACCATCATTATGATGAAAAACTTGTGCATTTGGATGTTATCATGTGAATCCTTGTCTACTTTTTATTGTGAACCGAGTTGATCATTTGTGTACTACCAAGGAGTCGACAAATTTTAGGATCATAATCAACAGCATAATCATTCACTATCACATTAATAGCTTATCACAAAACAAAGGAATACATCATCTTGTGTTTGATCAATCGTGGAATAATTATTTACACTGACCATTTGTGGACACACGTAATCATGTATCCATTTCAGACAGTTCCACGGATTTCATGGACATTCATGAATCATCACATAAACACTGTTCGATTCTTTAACAATATCATGCTCATCATAGTGATTCAAATGTGTCCCATCAATACTCTCAATGAACGTAAGTAATTTCTAACACACTCATAAAAACACTTCTCATCTCAACAATACAACTCCAATTTAGCACACAAAAAAACGCAATCAATTCAATCCATGAACATTTGAAAATTACCGAGAAAAAAACAAAAAGTATCTCCTTTTTCCCACTGACCAGTAATTACTGTAATCACTGGGCTACTGATCAATCAGCATCTAAACTCATTTACTCTCTTTCTTTGAGATCTCTCCATGAACTTCAAAATTGATCGACCCAATACTGTGAATCTCGATTGAAAGCGTTAAAGTCTATTGTAGGTCATCGCCTTTTGCCCAAAAAGATTTTCTTTTCTCTTCCCAAATTCTGGTACATTGTTTGTGTATGTGTGCCTATGTATGTGTATCATGCTTTGTGAGTGTACAAGTGATGTAAATAAATAGTGGTGGACATGATCATCGCCAATCGGATAGAGGTTGGATGGGCCATCGTTTTCTCTAATGTTTTATCGAGTGATTAATAGTCTTGATTTATCTTGCAACAAAAGGAGAGAGAAAGAGAGAGAGAGAGAGCCTTGATGAAAAGACAAAAGCGGATACGGAAAAGGGAGAGAGAAAAGAGAGAGAGATTGAAAATGAACATTGGAATCCCTTTGATTCTCTCTTATTGCATCATTCTATGGGTTATTCTCTCTCTCTCTTTCTCTTTGTATTTGGAGTGTAAAAGTGGAACATTTAAGGGATCACTTTGATTCAACGCTTATCAATTTATTCTTTCACTCACTATCACACTGAGATACACATACACACAATACTTTGTCTTTAACAATTTTTGTTTTATAAATGATAGTATCAATATTTTATCATTTAATGATGACTTTTCTTCAAATCGTTTCGCTTGTCTTATTTTTGCTTTTGTTATCAATTCATTGCATCTTCATCCATAAGTCTCACACTGTTTAACTTGATTCACAACAGACACTCACACACATATACACACTTCTATCAAACACAATTGCAATAATAATCGATGTTTCCAAAAGGCAGGAACAATATATATTCCTGATCAAAAAGAGGGTGCAAACCATATGTGAGTATGGAATATTATCACAAGTAAGAACATCTAGTTACAATGAGAATAGAGAAAAAGAAAGAAAGAGAGTGAAAAATGTTCAATATTCTCATTGAGAATAATACAGAGATGATGCTCAGGGACATGAGAGTTGAATTTTTCGTGACTCTTTTGGAGCTCATTCATCATCCTCATTGTCTTTGGGTGATGCATTAAATTCGTTTCTATCCAAGCCACCATCACTTGATGGGTGGAAAAGTGGAGAAAAAGAATAGAAGGAAGAGAAAGATGATGGAAGAAAGAGAAGGAGGATGGAAGAAGATGGAAGAAGATGAGTGAAAGTGGAAGCAGTGAAGATGAGAATGAATGACACTCACTTCAAATATTAATGCACTAAAATAGTATCTCTCTGGTGGATTGTGTGATGCTCTGTGTCAAGCATGAGTTTTGATCAGTCTAGAAGGAATATGTGTGTGTATGTGTTTATACGTTTATGTACCCATGTTATGACAAGCGATAGAAGATGATCATGATGATTATTATTACGGCTACTCTAGGGTAAAATATGTGTGCATGAAACACACATTCATTTGAATAGAAAGCCATTATGATGATTATCATCAAGCTCTTTCATGGCTTATTCTTTTAACCAATTCTAGTATCATGTAGTGGAGTGTCAAGCAATTTAGTGTTAGTTATAGTAGTGGAAAGAAAAAGAAAAAAGCTAAGAGAGGAACAAAGAATATCAGTAGAAAGAATACATATATTATGCACATTTTTTTATCTGTAACACAAAATGTATTCCTTTGCAGACTGATATTTTTCTAGCTTGAGAATTTTGTATCCGGATCAAAATTGTCATTCTCTGCATACCAGATGATTTACATGTATTGTATTTGATTTCTCGATAAAGATTGAATAATCATTTATCAGTTGTTGTTGTTGTTGTTACTATTTTTCGCTCTTCCTGTAACTCAGCATGCTTCCACATGCTTTTGATGTGGAAAAGGATTTTTATGGTGATTTTCTACTTCTTCTTGGAGGATAACATTTTGTTTCACTTCTCGCTTAATCTGAGCATCACTCGAAGATCATTCAAGCTTGTTTATTTTCAATAAAAAACATGGAGAAAAAGAAGCAAAATTTTTTCTTCTCTCTCTCTCTTACACACAAATTATGTTCACATTGACAAAGATCAAGATCCCAATGATGATGATAATGCTATCATGGAATCATTTTTCATCTTTTAACGGCCTCTTTTCGCTTCTTTTTTCCTTCATTACCCTTAACATTATCTGATGTTCCCTCAGAATAAGAAGGAAAGGAATGAGAAGAAGAAGAAGAAGAGAAAGAAAATTTGTGATGAAAAGCTAGGCTCATTTTGTACAAGAAGATAAAAAATTGGCCCCCAATATTATGGGACATTTCATTTTTTTTACCAATTCATTGATTTTTTCTTCTTTCTCTCTCTCTTCACATTTTTGTGTCAGAAAGAGAGAGAGAAAGAGATGAAGAATGAAAAATTTGACAAAAAATCGAACAAACTATGCAGACATTTTGTTACTGATGTGATGTAAATCATAGGAATTCTTTTTCCATCCATCAAAGCAGGAAAGAACATGGGAATACAGAATAAAATAATCGAGAGAAAGTGCCGCTACTACTATCATGAATCCTCTATTCATATGGGAATAATATTTTTGTACACATTTATATGTGAATTTGGAAAAATAAATATACGAATTTCCTGGTTATCTTCAAATATTATTCTATTTTAATCGCTCCTAAATTCAATAATTTTTCTGATAGATAGAGTTTGTGGAACAAATGCATATATGAAAGTTTCTCTCTCGCTCTTCATATTTTATCAAGCTCCAGACTCTTCATCATCCGTCACAAAAATAAAATCTGATAAAACTATTCATTTTATGAAATCAAGAACCAATATTCTCCACACACCTCATTTCATCCGATTTTATCTCATGAATTGACACAAAAATCGAAAGATATTGCAAAATAATGGAAGTGAGAATAGAAGACTAAATATATATTTACCGAGACTTTTGGCCCACTCAAAATCAAAGACATCTGATATTGTCACCCGAAGATGTTGAAGGATGGAAAAATCCTCAAAATTCGTTGCTAATGATGTGCTAGTAGTAGTACTCTAGTGATAGTAGTACCCAAAAGTGTTGCAAAAGAAAACTGAAAGAGGACAAGTTTTCTCCATAGATTATACTTACTTCATGATAGAACTTGGATATATATTGCTTTTCTGTCTACTCTCTCTCTCTTTCTCCATTTCTATCTCTTCTTCTCTCACTTGCCTGGAAGCAAAAGATCAGAATTCAGCGGAGAAAAACTTCCAAGCCTTTTGCTTTTCCTTCTTTTCACTTTTTTTTATATCCTTTTTTTCCATCTCTTTTCGATTTCTTTTTTTTCGGGAATGCTTTCGATTCATTTGCTCTTTCTTCTTGGAGCAAGAGTAGATGGATTAGTTGGTGAGAGAGAGAGAGAGAGAAGAATTCCAAAGGATGAAGCTGTGGATGAAGATGTTAGGAGCAATCGTTTTCCCATGTATTCGCTCCTCACTCAATTGGCAAGATACATGTTTTCACTTTTCTCTCTTTTCTCTCAGCATCTCATTACCTATTCAATGTGCCCATCTCTTCCCGCCTCAATTCTAAACACTCTTCAGGTTTTTTCTTTCCTCTTCTACTTTCTCACTATTTCTTGGACTAACTGTTATTCTAAGGCTAAAAGCAAAAGAGAATGCAAGAATAGGATTTTCTATTATTCAAGAACAGAGTAAAGAGGGAGAAACACAAACATTTTTCACGAGCTTGCCTTGTATTCAAACAATTCTTTTCAATTTCTTACTCTGGCTTTTCGAATACATACACATCAGATGGATTCTGTATTCTTCTACTTTATTCTACCATCTTTTTTTCTTCCTATTCTTTCTACATCATGCAACAGTCTCACGGTAATGATATAAATTGCACAAGTAGTATGTTAACCTTTACCAAGCATTTGAGCAATCATGGAGCAAATTTCTTTCTCTCTCTCTCTCTTTCTCTCTCCCAATGTATGTATGTGTATGCGAAGTAATGAAAAAGGCCTAAAATTAGAGAGAAAACGGAAGAGAAAATATCCAATCGACATTTTATCACATCCAAATTAGAGCTTACAGCCCAATTGGTTTCGGTTTATAATCATTATCGATCGGTATAATTTCCGTTATAATAGCCATTGCATGGTCAAAAATAATTGAAGAATATTGTTTTCCAGGCCTTAAATGCCAATATGATGTTTCTCTTTCCCACCAACTTTTGCTCTTGCTCTACATCTCGTAATAGGAAGAAGAAAATTTTGCTCTAATAATTTAGAAAATGCATGAAAGCCTCTCGGTGTATACATGGTTCCATGAAACACACCTCCTCATATTCTATCTTTTTTTTCCTTTCTTTCTCTCTTCTTTCTCATTTGCTCATCCATACTCATCTTCTCTGATCCCTAGACTGTGCTTCCTGGTTTTTATGGCAAAGCGTTGCTGGCTTACAATAACAAAACATAGATTGGACTCTCCTTCTCTTTCTCTATGTGTCATTCTGCGAAGAGCATTATTGTTGCTAGTGAGATTAATAATGCTCTCTCTCTCTCTCCACTGTACTCTTGCTATTTTGAGTATCGCTACTGTTGCTGGTAGTTAAGAATGCTGGAAAGAAAGAATCAAAGGCACACAAAATGAATATAGTACAGGAAGCAAGCGAGAAAAATACGGCTTGAAGAATAAGAATTGAATAGCATAAGGAATACAGTATAACGAGAAGAAAAAACCTCTCTTCTCGTGGAAAAAGATGTTGGTAAAAGATGGGTTGAAAGAGCGAGAAACCTTACGATTCAGAACGGAATCGCAT
>QZCP01000315.1:5881-30047 GCA_003956705.1 Brevipalpus yothersi
CTCTCTCTCTCTCTCTCTCTCTCTCTCTCTCTCTCTCTCTCTCTCTCTCTCTCTCTCTCTCTCTTGGAAGAGAAAGAGAAAGAAAGAGAAAGAGAGCAGGCTGAACACTTGGGACACACAAACGCTCTTACCTGTACGGTAGAGAGAGAGCGTATATTAGCAGAATGTATATCAATACTGAACACACAGTAGACACACTTGGACCAAGCTAACAACAATCTTCCTCCATCTTCATCCCCAGCCTCTTATTTCGATTGAGATAGATAGATGGAGGAAGAGAGAGAGAGAGAGAGACTTCTTGTGGCCTCCACATTTTTTTGAGGCATATATATTCTTTGCATGTGTGTGTTACGTGCTGGGATCTTCGATACTCCTGCCGATTTGTGGCAAGATTTAAGGAACAGTGAATTCATTTCCATCGATGGTGAGCTTTGAAAAGAGTAAGAAGAGATGTAGGGAAAAAAAGTATCTTTCGCCTTCCTGGCGGTCTATCGGCCCATGAAATGATGCTACATCGTCAGGCCACTAGTTAACCACAATGGCAACTGGGCAGAGAGAAACGAATCACTCTGTAAGGCTACCTGATTCCAAGCACCTCACTTAATATCTTGAAGTTTTTGTTTCTTTTACTCGGTGTGTTGTGTTTAAAACTCACAGGGTACGAAGAGGAGAAAGAATAATAAGTGACTTGAGTAATCGATATTCCGATTTACTGTGTATGTATTTGTGTGCCTTGAATATATATGTGTGTGTGTGTTCAGTGGGTGGCTGTAGGCGTCGAGAATCAGTAGATATCATGGCGAGTAGTTTCCTCTTCAGATAAATTATCATCATCAACTCATCCGCTAGCCAAAAAATGATGGGCCGCTCCTTTTTGCCGCTTATCTTTTCTCTCTCTCTTTCTTCCACTTGCTAATACACATCTCTCATGGTCTTTGCATATTATCGGATAGTTCATCCACATGGTTGGACTGCATGCAGATTCTTTTTGGCTAGCTTTGTTTTTGACTTCTTGATTCTTCTTCTGCTGCTTCTTCTCCATCCTCTTCATATTCTTCCTCTTCTTCCGTTCATCATAATCACAACCGCGAATACATCATGCAGTGAAAAGTTTGGCTACTCACTTACTTGACCGATGTATTATGTAAAAAAATAGATGGACTTGACAACCAGTAGTGGTTGGCCGGATTTAAATTGCTCTTCTTCCTCTTTTTCCTAGAGCCACTCAAAATGGTCAGTCTTCAGTCCTAATCGCTGTGTGTCCAGTGGCCAGTTGACCAGAAAGATGGGCAAACTAAATGGCCTCGAAAAATAGTTCAACTGATCAGATAAGGGTCCAAATAGTAGTCCTCTTGATTGAGTAGAAATAATTATTTCAATTACGACATGTAATATACACGTACGCTCAGGACTTTTCTCTCTCTCTCTCTCTCTCTCTCTCTCTCTCTCTCTCTCTCTCTCTCTCTCTCTCTCTCTCTCTCTGTCTTCGTTTTTTCGTCTGATGATGGCACACACAATATGCAAAAGATCAGTTCAATCAATGTTCAGATGTTGTGAATAGTCTTGTGTATAGTTGGAGATACACACACACATTCAAAGTTCGAAATCACATCACCACTATACATGATTCGCTTTTTGCTAGACCACAGAGGTATGTAATTAGGACTAGCAAATGGAGTGAAAGAATATTCAAATTGTGCCCACTGGACATCCATTAGGGGAAAAGTATTTGCATGAATTTGCTTACTTGTGATGCTGTGTTTGATTAATCACACCATAATCAATCTGACTTGGTTCTCAATGTGTGTGTGTGTATATATATACACAACTTTTGGCTCTGATACATATTAGTGGAAAGAGAGAGGAAGAAAGAAAGATAGAATGTAATCGGTTGATCGCTGTGAAAGTTGTGAGGGGATGGAAAATCTGCTAATTTTGTTACCACAACCAAATCAACTTTGCGATTCAAATGTATGGAAATCAGGCAATAAGTGAAATCATGCAAAAATTATCATCTCTCTCTCTCTCTTTCTCTCTTTCTTTTGCCGAAACACAGCCTGTGAGTTCAGAAGTTGAATCGCCAAGATGGTCCAATCATTGGCGTTTGTCTGTATAGAGGCTTGCTTGGGACTGGGCCTCTTCTTCCAGTCTCTTCCAGTCTCTTCCAGTCTCTATCTACTTTTTTTCGGCAATGTGGAAGTCATTCAGTGTCCCGGAATTCGAAGCTCCCTACGAAAATGCTCTAATTGCATGAAACTTATCATTTGCGGATGAATTTATTTTTTTCTGCCTCTTCTCATACAATAATGTCGATCGACAATATCTTGCAAATATTTCGATGCAAATCAGTTTACAGATTGTAATCATATTTTGGTATAGATGATTGTACCTTGTGGTTGCATGAATTAAATAAGCGGAAATGTTCCTCGTAACTAGCGTTCCAGAGTATAGGCTTCAATATTCAATATCAACGAAGAAAGAATTTGTGCTCAAATCAGAGCTATTGATCAGAGTGTATCAGATCGATCGTAAAGTCAGCAACAAGTGAAAATTTTGGCAACTTTTTCTAGTCACACTAAGTACGATATTTTTCATGAGCTATTCCTAAATACCGTAGTAGTCAGGCAGTCATTTCGACTCTAAAAATCATCTAAAGTTGAAATTTGATGAGAGCTCTCATAGAAAAATAACTTTTGAAGGCAATATGATTTATGATTGATTGAGTTCACTTACCGACGTCTTTCCCAAGACGATCTGTCTATGAACACAGATCTCATCAGAACTTCCAGAGCCTTCACCAAACTTTGAACTGTCATACAAGCTTTCATCATGTTCCCAGGATGAATTCATGATGAAATCTTTTGAATATGACTCATTCTCAACATACCTGCTCAAGACATCACTGAATCAAACGTATTGTGCTAGCATCATGATGACCGGAAAAACCCATCAACTACAGTATCTGTTAACCTTTTATTTGCACACAGATGATTTGATCTGGATCAATTTAAGTTGATTCTTCGTCAAAGGATTCGAGAATAGGGAAAAACTAAAGATAGCCATGAGAATAGAAATTTTAAGAGGCGAATATCAATCGTTTTAGAGTTGAAATTTCTTTTATCACCATGAATTCACTTTGCCTGGGGAATCCTGGCCAATGTCGAAGGAATAAGCCGCCGGGCCAAGAATAGCAGTTCGAATCATTTATCTTTTGTCTTTCCAATCCTTTGTGACATCTCAATTTATCTTAATCATCTGTATATTCTATTCTATCTTTCATTCTGTTTTGAATCTTAGTATCCTTTATTCCCGCTCTGGACAAGTTATGAGAGGCCCATAGTGTTAATGATCCTGATATTGAATCTAGACAGAGTTCTTCCATTGATTGCAAGAGGATAGATGCAATCATTTGCATCATCCCGGAACTCTCTGGAAATATCCACTATTTTCTTGATGTGCTTGATCATCTTTTTGACTTTTTTGCATCTCGTTTTGATTCGTTCAACCTCAACGATATGTGTCTACATTTTGACCGTTCTCCATGACTCTTGCTTGTTGGATAATGAGCAATTCTGTTCCTATCCGTTTAATTAACTTTCTTCTCTTACAGAAATTTGAATCATTGCTAGCCCAAAAGATATTCTGAACTCCAGAAAATCGAAATAATTTGAGATGAGAAAAAAGTTTCTCTTCATCAAAAAGTTTTATCGAAATTAACTTTGAAAATATTTTCGAAGTCAATACAAATTGCGCCATCTGATGGATGATAAAATTTTCCGAGTTTCAAAACGTAAACATTGCACAATCAAGACTTGATTAAATCAAGTTGATGAAGTGTTTTCGATCAGTTTTTGAAGGAAAGGTTTTCGTGATCAGAGTAGCTAATCAAGGTAATTGTTTTGATTAATTTTAACACAGCGTTGGTTGTGATAATCTGTGTATGTTTCTTTTATACAGATGAAAGTTAAAGATGAAGATCTTAATGACAGTATCGATAGGCTTGAGAGGAGAGTTTGTTTCTTGGAGCGACTTGTGATGGGCTCCAGATACAGAGTGCCACCGGAATCGAATTTGGTTGATCCTCTGTTGGAAGTGATCAGTAAATTGAGAACATTGACTGGGGGTAGAGAAAAATTCGATATTCTGTCCAAAAAGCTCCAAGAGTTTGGACCATACATCGAGAAGATGGATCAGTTCAATGAAGATTGTGATCCAGATCTGGTGAGATGGGAACTCATTTTGTCACAAGAAGATAATCTTCGAAAAAAATCAGCCATGGTGGATAGTATTCTAGAGCATCGTAAGATTGTTGACTCGCAAGTACTCAAAGATCTGGATCCTTTCAAAGAGAAGCTTGGAAAGCTTCGCACAATTGCTATCAAACAAGAACAGCAAGCAGATCAATTGAGTAATGACACTCTCAATCTTATTGAAAATTATAATCAACTTTTGACTAAAATTAAGAGTCGTCTGGTAGCATGGGACAAAAAACTTTTACTAATTCAAGCCCACAAAAATGAGCGTAAATTAGGGGAAATCATTCCTGATTTTGATTGATCCCAGTCATTGCTCACTTTTCCAAATATGTTAATCAAATTAAAATTACACATTTTGTTCAAACTATGGGCCTTCTGTACAAGAATTCGCGTTGGTTATAAAAAAGAAAAATATGAAATCAAATATCTTACGGGATGAACCTAGACTCCTCATTATCAATTTGTGTCTATCGATAGGCTCGACAAATCATAATCCAATCTTTTTTCTCTCTTTTGCAGCATTTCGTTTACGTTTACGTTCCAAGTATTTTTGAAGTTTTCCTGATCTCTTCAATTCTTTAAATTTCGCTATCAATTCTGCTTTCTTGACTTCGGCTGTAAAGACAAACATACACACTGATGAGCATGAAAAAAAGATTATCTCGACAATACATACATTTCTTAAGATAGATGAGCTTCTTTTTGGTTCCTAACTCTATTCTCTTTTCATCTTTAAGCTTTTTAATCAACTCTTCTTTCTCTCTCTTGGTTTGCTCAGATTTCTCTTGATTATTAAACTTCTGGATGAGAGTTGCAATTTTCACCCTACGTTCTGGATCCTTCTCAGACTCCAGTTCTTTGGCAAGTTTATCGCGTTCTTTTTGACGAACATCATCAAGAAATTCATATCTTTTCTTGAAAATTTTCTCATTAAAAGCTCCAGCAGTCTCCTCAAAGCGTGGATCTCTGAAAACTACTTTCTGTTCAATGAAACAACAACAACAACAACATGATTAAGTTTCAAGAGGCACACATACACACTTCAAGATAAGCTTACATTCTTGGAAACCGGAAAAATTTGAGGAATCCCTTTCGGTGGTATCTTTGATGATTCTTCTCTTGGTCTGTGATGATTTGCTCGACGTTGAGGGCCTATCGGACGCGATTTAATCGTATCATCAGTATCATCCTCACTCTTAGGACCAAAAATCAGCTCTGAATACACATTTCGGTTGAGCTTCTCTCGCATCTTGAGAAGCTCATCCAATGATAACGATGATTTGATATCTTCATCTGCCATCCTTAACGTTTAACAATCAACATTCAAAGAAATAATAACCATTACACCAGTATCATTCCATCAAACAAATCATGATGATATTCACCATCAACATCATGAAACTGGATGATGAAATCTGGGTCCATGTGACAATCTGTTGTGTTTACACATATTTTAGCCACCTAGTGGAACAGTATTGTATAACGTTATTGCAATAAACTTTGATTTTGGACAGTATTTTCAATTGAATTCAGTAGTTAATCTTTCTTGATCAATTTAGTTGGATAAAGAGCTATTAAAAATGATTGATTATTTCTGATAAGGGATTCTTGATCAAAGAATAGATTTTTGGAAGTATCTTTTGAGGAATTCTGAAGAAGTTTAGTTTTTTCACATTTGAATAAATTAATTAACATGCGATTTGTTAGAAATTATGTGATTCTAATAATTTTAATCTTAATTTAGAAAAGTTCGAATCTTTTATTGCTGTAATTTTTTGACTACAATCATCGAGCTAGCTTTTCATAATCATAAACTGTTTCAAAATCATATTTCATGTTCATTATTTTCAAAATTAACTTAGTTAATTCAATGATTTTTTGATCATTTAATTTGAGAGACTTATTCAATCTAATCTGCAGATATCGATAATTATGTTTCCTAAGTTTCTATACTTATTGAATTATTCAAGACTATCTCGAAGTTATCTAAGTTATCTTGCACATACTTTGAGATTCTTGATTCTCAAAGTATGTGCAAGTAACTATTCAAATTCTTGATCCAATTAGAAAAATTTTCCATCCTGTCTATTTAAAAAGTATTTGGGTGCAAAAAATACGTGGGAAAAATTGATCAGAGAGCAGCATACTCTAGATAAAAATTTCGCAAGATAAATTAGCAGATTTGATGAACCCACAAAGTAACTGAACTGGTGAAAGTTTCTCATCATCATCCAGGAACTTTGAAACATTGAAAGGTGGAGCATCTCCCTCTCTCTCGCTCCATATTTTTTTCTTTGTAACTCATGTCATCATCTAACTTTCCAGACGAAACTTTCCAAATGAAAAGAGTGACAGCTCGAGATGGTTTGGATATGTAATAGACGGACAATCGTCATGATGTAAGTATAAAATATACAAGTAGCAAACTTGCACCAGTCTTTCAGTCTGATCGATTACATGAAGTTTATTTCATTACCTCGACGATTTGAGTAATTTTTGATCAACAAAATGATCATTCTAGCTACTGCTGTATTGGGTCTACTCATCCCAACTCTAATGTGGCCCATATCATGGCTCAAGGTGAGTACAGATTGCATTTATTTCAAAGTTTTGTGAACAATGAAATAAATATAATCCATATATATTCCCGAATAGAGTGGACCAACAATCGATACGATGCAACTCACCTTATGGGCAGCAACAGACCCAATGGAAGATGCCGAAGTAGCCAAAATCGATCCATCACAATTTTTCAGCTACATAACGACCTACTCATCCATCTATAGCTCTATATCTGGATATAAGGCTATAGCGAAATGTATAGCTTTGCTGAAAATTCATGCGAAAAAATCTGGAACGCCTGGGGTCAAGTGGACTCCTGTTTTCGCCAAAATGAGTTCCGTTAATTTTGTCGGTAGATCTGTGAAAAGAATGGCTGGACTTCACTCATTAATCTATTGGATGAACCGAAATTTGGGATCAGTATCCGTAGTAGCACCTTACCAATTGAATCGAATAATTTCCTTTACACTCAAGAACAAGGAAAATATTTTGAGATTAATCAAAGAGACTGATGAAGAACGTTTGACTCGTTACATGTACAAGATTGCCGCTCTCTGTGGAGTCACTTCGATCATTTGGGACAATGTTATCAAATATTTGATCGAAAGAAGACGATTGTTTGTTCCGTCTGACTTTTCGATGCTTCACATTTAGGTCAATACAAGGTGAGTCTGGTTTTCTGTGCTCATCTATTGGACAGTTTGGTGATATGATTTGCGTTTTTTACAGGTGGACATGAAATATCGACATCACGAAGAACTTGAGACTGTTAGAAATCTGCCCACTTTTTACATCTTTGTCGATATTTTTCCAGCAGAACCGATGAAAAATTAGCTCTATTTCTCGTCATGATCTTTTATATCCATTGGGAATGATTCAAGAATGAATGGTTAACTATGGCTATATCAAAGACAAATATAACAAAGAGGAGAAAATTTCGTTGTTTCTCAGATATAAAAATACTCTTGAAACAAATTTCTTCTCTTGTTGATTTTCTATTGAGAGAAAATCGTTTATAATCTCATCAGATAGAAATAAGAAATTGTGATTACCATTTGAGGGGAATTTGATATTGAGGAAGAGTTCAGATTGAGCTGAAAGGATTACCTCATTTCCAAAGTTCTATCAGTAGTATCTGAGTTCAACATTCTCACTTTCATAGTTTCATGGCTATATGATGGAACAAAATTTTGACAAACAAATTGGGTAGATAATCACTTAACTTTTGGATACCCCTCAAGAAAAATAGGAACTAAATTCATTTACCTGTTTAGTTGAATTCAGAATCCATGAGAGTGCAATGAAGATTTATGGTAAGAGATAGTCGATGAATAAAAAATCTAAATTATTCTAAATTAATCAGTGACGTAACAACAGATTCAGCAAACTCACTTGGATGTATTCAAAACACTCTTGATGATGTTCATCGGAATTCATAACGTCCATAAATTATTTTTCCAAAATTCCCAATTTTTGCGGAAAGTACTGTTATTGAACTAACGTGAGAGATCAATAAATGGATTACAATAGCTAGAAAAGCATTTTCAGCTCTTCTGGACAGGGAAGTTACAATCAGGACAGAAAAAATATGCTCAAATTATAGTCCATCAATTTACCATCGATTAATTCATATCATTGGAAAAATTTGTATACTTTTCATTTTAGCTATTCATGATTTGATTGATAATCAAACAGTTCGATGCATTTCCTATTACAAATGGGCGATGACCCACAAACCTTATAAATTCTTTGATATATAAATGAACATGAGTACTTCGATCTTTAATCATTATACAGTTTGTTGTTTTATCGTACAATAGAAAATTATCGATACAAAAATGAAAACTCTTGTGATATCAACCATTTTCAGTGAGTATTTCAAATTCTCTAGAATTTTTCTCCCTAAATTTTATCATTTTCAAAATGTCATTCATTCATCCTTTTATAGTCATATCGATAGCTTGTGTGTATGGAGCAGCAATCACAACAACAGATGCAAGTACAAGTACAAGTAATCCAAGTTCATCAACAACACCAGCCAGAAGAATACTCGACCGAGAAAGGGAGAGCTTGAGAAAACAGATCATGGAAAGTTTAGATCATATTGACAAACTTTTGGGCCGAATTCGAACTTTGCCCAACAACCGAGATCAAACGAAACCAAGTGAAAGGCAATCAAGTCAAAATCCGATCACTATCATTCAAGATTCATTAAGTGAAATTACGCGAGGATTAAGAAATGGTGTCAATGTTATGCGTTATCAGATGAATAGATTTATGTCAACTTCATCAATGTGCAACAATCCTTTTAGATCAGAGAAACCTAATGAAACTGCTCCATCGGCTTGAGCAGACATGAATAGATCTCATGAATCCTGGAAGTAGATGGTAACATTATTAGTGAAAGTTTCACGAACTATGAGCAACTACTATGTGCACTTATACTTACCAATAAAATGATTGCATTCCTTCCTTCAATGAAATGTTCTTATTACAAACAGAATTGATTTTTATCTATCCATGAATAGAACAAATGAAAGTTTGACAAAAAAATTTTTCGAGAGTACAAAACCCAACAACAAGCCATTCGATGAGATTGAATAATAAGCTAGAATTCCAACAGTCATTTTCTTCTTCTTTTTTGTGAAACATTTTGATCATCGGATGTTTGAGTATTTTCATTCTGAAAAAAAATCAGATTCAAAATGAATGAAGATTTTTCCTCAGAAAAGTCTAATTGGTTCTTCTGCCAATCATTCTGAAGTTACTTACCTGAAGTTTATCTAACTTCGTTTTGAAATGTTCAGCTGTTATCGATCTGGCCCCTAAGGTCTGTCGGATTATAGATTCTAGAATATATTCCAGAATCCAATTCTGGAGAGGCAAAGGTGTTCCAAGATTATTGAAAATCAGGCACAGTGTAAATGTACATCGATCCAGAAGTTCGCGAATCGAAGGATCGATGAATGGACTTCTCAGAATCTCTTTGATATCATCAGATATATCAAATCCTTTCAATACGTGACTCATAATGTCGATAATTTAAGTTTACCAAAATACTGTGACAGATACAGCGAGGCCAATATACCAAAAATCAAAAATTTAACACTCGAACTGAAAAAGAATAAGACAAAGTCATTATTGGAATTATCGATCAGGATGACTCATAAATCTTATAATGAACTCGAAGTCTCGAAAATCATAGAAGAAAGGAGACTAAGAAACTTGAAAAGTTCCATTGGAAAAAACATAAGTTCCAGTAAGTGCCAGAATATTCGTTCCAACGTTTGAATACTAGCATAAAAAAGAATTGTTGAAAAAATTTTCCATCACAATAAACTTGCCAACAGGAGTTGAAAGGCAAGAGACTTGACATCTATTGAAAATACATGTCCTCATTTTATCAGAGCTGATCACGCAATTATGAACTGACTCTCGATCTTCTTCCCATCAGCCTGGGTAACAAGAGCATGAACTGATAGGAAATATCTCTCATTGAATAACTTCACTGGTCCATCATTTCAAATATTTTTACACTCAAAATTCTCCCCTCATTCCAATCGTTACGGTTATCCTTACGTGTTATAACTTGACTGATAAGAATGTATCTCTTTTTCTCTCTCCACTGGCGATGAATCAAACGTACAGATCGTTCTTCCACCGTTTAGATGTTTTTAAATGAACAATCGAATTGAAAGAATTGAAAGAATCACAAATAAATCATCATCATCATCATTTGATATCCGATGAGCCTGAAATTAGGGATTAATTTATTGCTGGACTACTGACAGAGAAACACACCTCTTCAAAAGTGAATTTAAATCGAAAACTGATCATTCAGATTAAACTTGCCGCTTCATGTTTGTAAACATTGTAGACATGTGAGTTGTGTAAATCGTTAATCGAAATATTGAGCGCGTTGAGTGAAGTGAATGTAAGATTAAATTTAATTGATTGTCCATGAATTTGTGATGATTATCTAATTATTCGGGCTATCTAGATCGCTGTCAAGTGCAATATTGAAGTTCTGTGTGATAAAATGTGCTCAAATTTGGATGGTATCGAAACTGTGAGAAGCAAGCCGGTATTGAGGTAAGTGTTTCGTTCGATGATCATGTTAATTGAGTGTTTGATCATTTTGTACTTGTTTGATGATCAATTTTATCCTGTCTCTTATTACTTGTAGCTTGGAAAAACTGTCAAAATGTAAACGATGTGGTTCAGCGTCTTTTGTGTGTCTCCAGAAGAAGGATGTTTTATGTCGTTCTTGCTTCAGTCAATATTGTTCACATAAATTTCGAGCCACTATTGGAAAATCAAAATTGGTCAAGATGAAGGATACCGTTTTGGTTGCTTTTTCTGGTGGTCCTACTTCTGTGGCCATGTTAGATATGATCCAAGATGGTCTCATCAGTCCAGATGCTCATCGGAAGCTTCTCTTCATTCCTTCCTTGCTTTTCATTAGAGGTAAGTTTTCTTGATGCAATGCTATGCCTAGTTTTTAGATTTTGATATATTTCAAGAATTTTCATTATATTCTTCAAGAACCGAATTACTCAATCAAGGATAGTGAATACAGACAGAAGAATGAGCAACAAGTTAAACAAATGATGATAAAATCAGGAATGAAATGCTATCTGACATCACTGGAGATGATATTCAGTGATCAAATTATGATCTATTCAATTTTGGGTGAAGATGATACTATTCCATCATGTCCTATTGGAGAAGAAAAATTAGAAAAGAAATTGAGTGAAATTGATTCTCTGACTGCCAAAGAAGATTTCATCCGAACCCTGAGGTAATGAAGTGTGTATAAGTTAACTGTATTTTTATTCTCAAAAATATTTTTTGCCTCACAAAGACAGCTTTTGATTCAGAGAATTGCTGAGAAAGAGAACTTCCGGTTCGTCTTCTCAGGAGAATCGTGTACCAGGACTGCAATCTTGACCCTGGCAGATATTGCTCAAGGTAAAGGTAGCCAGATTATATCACAACAAGCCTTCTGTGATGGTAGATTCAAAGTGAAAATTCTTCGACCCATGAGAGAATTTGTGGCCAAAGAGATCACTTTCTGGAATCTGATGAGATCCAATGAATATGTTGAATGGCTCTCTCTCACCACAATGAAGCCCGCCAATTCCAGTCTAATGAAATTGACCGAGTCATACATCAACGGTATTGAGAAAGATTTTCCAGCAACGGTATACACAATTTTCAAAACAGGGAATAAACTCAAGTATCCTGATGAAAATGATTCTAAATGTGAATTCTGTGGGGTAAGTTTGCTTGTTCTATCTTCCGAATTCGAAAGCTAACAAATCTGATTTTTGTGCCTTATTTTACAGTCACAAAAAGACATTGTCAATGACTGTTCAGCTTTATATGCATTAGAACTCTCCCACAATCTGTCTAAGAACATACCACCTGGAGAATCTTCCACTCAGCTCTCAGACTGTTTATGTTATTCTTGTAACATATTGTTTTCTGAAATGAACACTGGAAAAACATGCCGAAAAGTCATCACTAAAGAAGATATTTCAGAGTTCTTGTTGTGAGCTGGACTCACAAGGAGCTAGAACGATCAAATTCATTGAAAGATTTTGTTTGGAATATTGGTTGATACTGACGAGCACTTTGTATGAAAGATTCTTACAATTTTTAAGTCTTTATAATCGATTTACATCGAAAGATTATGGTCAAAAACATATTTCTTCAACATCTTTTAATGAATAAACAATTTGGCATAAATGTATTGATATTTGTAAGAATTATTCTAGACAAAAGAGGAGGTAATCTCATTAAAACAGCTATATATAATATTAAAATATTGATGGATTAGTTAAAAATGAGCTGAGTGATAAACCGATCGATGACCGGGGTGAGAGAAAGAATCGGTGGATAATGAGTAGAGTTAATTAATAGAAATGATCCCAGAGGAAGTGAGGTAAGATGAGATAAGGTGAGGAAGGTGGAACATAGGATTTGATTTCCAACGACCTGCTATGATCAACTAGGGTGATGACATCACTTTTTACGTACATCTCTACAAAATATAACGTATCGTTGAGGGACCGGTAGAGCTGGAGAGTATCCATCTGGATAACTTGAGTCCTCAAAAAGAATCTGATAATCATCTTGGGCAGTCTTTGGGGGTTCTTGGATAATAGCACGATAAAAACAAGTTGTCTGTGGATAAAGAGCGAACACAAGAACACCTTTTTCAAATAGAGCTTCAGGATCAGTCTCGGGATTGGCTCTCATCAGTGGAAGTGGAATTACTCGTCGACGACTTAATATGTGGCGTTCTTTTTGTTCCTCATCAATATCATCGATCTCATATTTACTTGCAGAATGATTATAACTAACAATTTCAGCTAGAATCCAATTTTCATCACCATCTGGTCCCTTGACAAGAGCAGCAACCATATCACCAACTTTACCAATGTAATTTGATTCTGCTGGAACTGCTCCACACAAAGGAGGAACTTGACAATCTTTACTTCGACGAATGAACACCGGCAATGTGGATGCACTTTGTTGGAGCATTTTCATTAATGCACCACGACGTATAGAAGTTTCTTTGGTAAATAAACTGAGGCCACTTTTTCGTGGTCGATTACGTATAAGAGTTCGAATATCGTATATTTGATTAAGAGCTTTGGAAAAAAGTTCAATCTCCGAATCACAGTCTTGAAGAGCATTCTTGTATTGTCCTCGTAATTTTTGCTTATAATAAGGCTTTTGTGGCTCATTTTGCATTTTTTCATGAGTTTTACGTATATTATTCAAATTATGTTCACTTTTCATATGCTCTTCTTTACATTGTTCTAGAAAAGAATAAAGTTCACTCATTTTTTCGTAAATGAGTTCACCACTTGAACTATTTTCACTATTATCTGTTGGTCTAAGCATCGTGTAATTGTGTGTCTGTGTGATTGTGTATACAAATGATGAGGACGATGATGATCAATAATAATTAATAGTATTGGAGGAGATGATGAACAGAGATCGAAAAAAATTGAGCACGTAAATGTTCACACCAAGACTTTGGAATTAGATTTCAATTTGTCCCTCTCTCTACTCATTCAACACTCAATGGCACTTCCCACTGATAAAGTGAATAATAATAAATGATATTAATAACATCACCAAATCAGTGTAACAAATCAGATTCACCCAATCACACAACTTTGATCCACATTAATCTTGACCACAGGATTTTTTTCTCTCACACACCATTAAGACTCACCGAAAACCATTGATCAAAGTTATTCTGATGATGAACTTTTCGACATCATCATGAGAGCAAGAAGCTCGAACTGAACTTTTTCATATCCAGCTGATATGTTCACAATGTTTTGATTTTTTTGCACATCAACTTCTTTCATCAACAGAAGGCGCTTCACAAATCAAAACATTGACACATGCTTTGAGCACATGCTGTTTGTGGTTTAATTTGATTGTGATTGTATTTGTAATTGTGAATTGATTAAGTGATTAAGTGATTGTTTAATTGTGAGAAAATGTTGTCAACATCATCAAAAGGTAAACGACGAGAGCGTGTTGCCAAGGAGCAAGCTGGCGTTGATTCGGATTCCGATTGGGAAAGTATGTCCAGTGATGAGGAGGATGATGATGAAGCCGCTGTTGAATCACTTGATGATGAAAGTTTGGGTAGTTTAAATGAAGAACAAATGCTAGATAGTGATGATGGTATTTCGGATACTGTTGGTGTGGGTAGGGTAAAGAATAGTATCAAGTCAAGAAAAGCATCCGGTAAAGTGGTCAAGGCAGATGAATATCAGTATGATTCGTCTGACGAGGAGGTGAGAAAATGGAATGAGTGTGGATGAGTTTTTTTTTGCTTATTTTGTTCAATTTTTCAGGACATTAGAAATACAATTGGAAATATTCCAATCGAAAGGTATAAAGAGTATGAGCATCTTGGTTATGATTGGGATGGAAATAAGATAATGAAACCCAAAGATGGTGATGAAGTGGACAATTTTTTGTCCAAAATGGATGATCCTTATTATTGGAGAACGGTGAGGGATAGAAAAACTGGAAAGAAAATAATTCTCACCGATAAAGATGTCCAAGTAATTGAGAAAATTCGAACTGGAAATTATCCAGATCCAAATTTCAATCCATATCCGGAATTTTTGGATCTCTACTCTCATGAAAAGATGGCTCATCCTATAATCGACTTTAATCTTCGCAAGAGAGATTTTTATGCTGCTGAGAATAGTGAGAACCATCTGATCAAAAAATACATGAAAGGCTATGCAAAAGCTAAAAAACTTGGCCTAAAGCCACCTGAGAAGCCACAGAGATTCAGCTTCAATTATGACTTATGGGAAAAAGAAGGAGACAAAGAACATCGTCGATACAGACGAAACATTCCACCTCCAAAAATATCTCTTCCTGGACACGAGGAATCCTACAATCCTCCTCCTGAGTATCTATTTGATGATGAAGAAAGTAAAACATGGCTTGACACGGAAAGAGATGAAAGAAAAATCAAATTCATGCCTCAGAAGTATGAACGACTTCTGCATGTTCCCTGTTATAAGAAATTGATCAAAGAACGTTACGAGAGGTGCTTGGATCTCTATTTGTGTCCAAGAAAGCGCAAACAGAGGTTGAATATTGATCCTAATGACTTGATCCCTCAACTTCCCAAGCCTAAAGATCTCTATCCATTCCCATGTATCCAATCCTTGGTCTACACAGGACATGAGGACATTGTTCGTTGCATTGACATTGAACCTTCTGGCCAGTTTTTGGCTTCAGTTAGTGATGATCATACGTTCCGAATATGGGAAGTCCTTACTGGTAGATGTATGCGTGAAATGAAATTTGATAAACCAGCTACCTATGTTAAATGGTGTCCTGATAGAACAAAGTGTATTTGTCTAGTAGTTGTAGATAGGGAAATAATTATTATCAATCCTGATGTAGGAGAGAAGGCCATATCTCATGATACAGATAAGTATTTCATTGAAAAAGCTGAACAAGATCAAGATCAACCTCAGAAATCAGACAACACATCTTCAATAATAAGATGGCAGCGAGTTACGCGAGAAAATGATGAAGTCAACTGGAATAAAGGTATACGAATGATCATACAGCATAGTTTTGAAGTAACACAAGCTGTATGGCACCACAAAGGTGATTATTTCGCTTCCGTTATGCCTCAAGGCGGCCATAAATCTGTGATAATCCATCAACTATCTAGAGAGAAGTCTCAGGCACCTTTCTCCAAGTCTAAGGGAATTGTTCAATGTGTCAGTTTCCATCCATCAAAACCTCTCTTCTTTGTAGTCACTCACCGTTATGTTAGAATCTATGATCTCTTGAAGCAACAGCTTACCAAAAAACTTATGGCCAACAGTAAGCATGTTTCAAGTATAGCTATTCATCCTCGAGGTAAGTGTAACAATTTTTTTTTATTTATTATTTACTATAAGTATAAGTATGCCTCTTATCTGGCGTACAGGTTATGTGGGAGCCGAAAATTAGATCTCTCATAATCAATGTCTTCCTTTTCTTTCCAGGGGAGAATCTTATCATCGGCTGTTTTGACCTTCGTTTGAGTTGGTTTGACTTGGAGTTGTCTGATAAGCCCTACAAGACCATGAGATATCATAAGAAGGGCATTAGATCTGTCGCTTTTCATAATAAGTATCCTCTGTTTGCTTCTGCCTCTGATGATGCTTCCGTGATCATTTCCCATGGAATGGTATATGATGATTGGAATCAAAATGCACTGATTGTACCGGTAAAAGTTCTCCGAGGACACAAAATTGAACGAGATCTTGGAACTATGAATTGCTGTTTCCATCCCGATCAGCCATGGGTTTTTTCCTGTGGAGCTGACTCCACGATTCGACTATTCACTCATTAAGAAGTTCGATTCTATTTGTACACCCATTGATGCTATATTAATAGCTGGGATATCTTGTGTCTATTATTTCATCATCCTTTCTTTTTGTGATCAAAGTGCCTCTTCTCATCTGACATCAGATATCCTGGATTTTCTTTTTTATCCACTCTAAGAAAGTGAGCCACGATCTTATTAGAAACATCTTTGTTTGCCTAGTAGAGAGAAGCTTCATCTGGAGCAAACTGCATTTCCATATCCAATTACTCAATCCAAATTTCAATCTGGTTAAAAGCTGTAACGATATCGAGACAAAACAATGTTTTCAACACAAAGAGGTTGCAATATTTTGCTGTAAATGCATATTTTGACGTAAATATCCACCTGACAATCTGCTTCCGTTGTTATCTTCGGTAAAATACATGTATGTGTTTATCTACTCGTCGTGTGTTTTGCTTATCTCGATTGATCTTGTTATCAACAGCTTACCGTAGGGAGAGTTACACACTGATATTATCTATCAAGATCAGTGTAGTAGTTTCCAATGTTTCATTTTTATCTCCTCTTCCTTTTGTCATTTTTTTCCATGATCCAAATCAATTCGAGGCACGAGTTTTGACATCATAGGCTTACCCACGTACTGGGATTCATCTTGATTGCACCTAAGATGAAAACAATTATCAGTATTTTTTCCACTGAATGACGAATCACCTCATTACTTCAAGTGTGTTGCACCTGCTTCATACAGGTATTTCACAATCATAATCATACAGAACTCTACATCACTGTTAGTGCAAGCGTCATACGTTTCTCCTATAACGGTACTTGTGTAACAAGTTTGCGAAGACTTTTCCGAGATGGAACGTTTTCATTATGGGAAGTATTTTTCATCAAACGATAAAATTTTTATAGCTCTTATCCCATTAACGAATGCTATCATTTGTTAATAGCAAGATTTGTAGGAGTAAATCAGCTATCGAAGTGATGAAATGAAGAAACTTTCAAGTTAATTGTTAAATATTTATTGTAATGAAAAGCAATAGTTTGTTCATATGTACGAGCGCAAGTATCATGATGAAAAATGTAAATGGCAATTATGCAATAAGTGATGGATATTAAAAAAATAATAATTAATAATAATAATAATAATCCATAAGTGAATTCAACAATCAATGGGAGGAAAACAGAGTAGACAGGGGAAATTCAGAACTTGACTTTGCCAGGAATGTATTTGTCGATTAGCGATTGATAGTAAGGAATTAGTTCATCAATATCGGGAACTACTTCGCTCTTGGTGTACAAATCGAATTTGTTAAATTCCTTGATCCAGGAGTACATTTTCATGTCTTTGTCATTACAAAGGTACATGTAATCGTTTCCCAGATGCCATGGATAAAATGAATGGTAACGAATAGCGTAGAGTCCTTCGTCCGGCAATGTCATGTTTGGATGATTTTTGAGTACCTGATACATGTATTCATCATGTCCCCAAGACATTTGGACATCATCAAGACCACAATTGGGTGAGTAAATACCATACTTTGTATTGTACCGGGAATCGTAAGTGTCCGGATTTCGGTGGAAAGTTGAGTCTCGATACACAATCGAATCAGCCCAGGCACAGCCGACTGGAAAAGTGTCACCAACAACTGCCCATTGTGGTTCACCATAGAAAGCCATAATCTTACCTAGATCGTGGATCAAGCCGGTCAATTGGAACCAATCGAGTTCCGGATGGACACGTCGAATTTCTTCAGCAGTCTGGAAAGCGTGAAATAGGTTTGGCATGTCCACATCAGGATCCGATTCATCGACAACATCATTCAATTTTTCGAGAGCTTCCATGATGGTAAGTTCCATCTTGTCGAATTTGCACCATTCTCGCATCTTTTCCTGGACAAAGTCCATGGTCTGATAGGTGTGCATTTTGGTGTAAGTTTCGTACACTCTTCTTTGAATAGGATCATCCTGGATGAGAAAGAGAACAAAGAAAGAAAAAAGTTCGATATGTGAGAAAAAGTTCTATTGAGATTTCAAAGGTGAGTAAGATCTAGAATAAATCGAATATTAATCGTGTGGAAATGGAATATAAGTTACCTTGTTGGTGGTGTAGATACGGAAGTCTTCCTTCTTCTTTTGCTCGAGTTCTGGTCGGCAAAGTTCTGAAGGGTCAATAAGAGAAACTCGTGGAGAAGAAGCGACTTTGGTGGCCATTGTAATAGTTGATTAGAAGAGGTGGATTGATAATCACAAATTAAAATAATTAAAAAAATGAATCAAAAGAGTTGAATTGAAAAATTTGGACAATAATGAGAAGACAAGTGAAGAGAGAGAGAGAGAGTTGATTATAGAGCAAGAAAACTTTTCAAAGTTTAATCGATTAATGATTGATCATTTACTAGTGTGTGATCTGAAGGTTTGAGTCGAATTGATTCCGCCATTGAATCTGGAGGTTTATATACTAATGTTTATCTGTTTTCGGGAGACAAAATTATCATGAGTTATCTCAAATCAGCATTTTTGTTTTTTCGCCTTGAGAGATCTCTTAAGGTCTAGATATTGACTGATAAGATATTGACTCTTCCTCTAGCAAATCCCCCTGTATGTATGTGTGTGTATACCTCGTGTGTTACGTTCGATTATACAAAGTTCGTTAGTTTGCTCATGATTATCATTCTCATGATCCTATTATTTTGAAGTTTCATGAATTTTTCCCCTCAAATTACTAGAAAAAAATAAATTTCTCTCTTATCACTTACTCAAGCCAATGGTCAAGGACAAAAATAATACCTTCCCATCATGTTGTGTTCATTGATTCATTGATTCATACAAAGAATCATCATTTCTCACTCAATGACGACATCTTGATTGGTCAGAGGCTTAGAAGGCCAGTATTGTTCTCGAACATTGAACAAAATGAATCAATTGTATCATCTCTCACCATGGATAAATTTTATTCATATAATCAAGGAAAGCAAGCCATTTTATGTGCCGTTAGCTGGTATTAAGTATTATTTCCATCAGAATGTTCGTATGCTTCATCATTGATAATCTTAAATAACGACGACAAAAATTCCATGTGAAATATTGTTCTTGGACATCATCGAAAGGAAAAGACCATAGAAAATTGATGACCGGTACGCGGAAGCCCGATATCAAGTCGCGTGAGTTCAGGTGTAGACTCACGCGAATGCGTGATTTGTTGGCGAAAGTTTTGTCACGAGTGAGAGAGACTGGTGAAGAGAGAGAGAAGAGAGAGAGAGAGAGAGAGAGAGAGAGAAAAGAGAGCTTGATTATGATAAGTTTAATTATCTGCTAAATCATCAATTTGATCAGGCATGCTTTTAGCGAAAATGTATCTTATCTGTAATTGTTTGATTTTGCTCAGTCGTTTAGCTCATTTTGTCTCTCTCTCTCTCTCTCTCTCTCTCTTTCTCTCTCTCTTTTGCTCTCTTCACGTTTTTATCGTTCATTCGATGTGTCTCTCTTGAAATCATATGGCGAGAGGTTCTAGCTTTGGGAGGGAAATTTTAATCAAGGCGAACGTTCAAGAGATCTCTTCAGGCTAAGAGATCTCTCAGGCTACAAGAGAGATCTTATTTCGGTTTTCAGACTACAAAGCGGACTTACAATACATGATTCTATGTGTATATCGCAGATTGATCCTAACGAACCAGATGAGAGAGGAAGATCTTTATCCACATTTCAATATTGACTCGTAACGACTGTGTTTGCACAATATCTTTAGGTTTAGACCGGTTCATTTCTCTTCATTATCGTCGACTAATCAATTTTTTTTCTCTCTCTCTTTCTCTCTCTTTCTCTTACAGTCTCGCTCTATATTCATTATCAAAAGAATGTCAGCGTTATTGAGTTCCTGATTCTTAGTTGATTTATTCATAATCATCGACTCTATGTAATCGAGTCCTAGATTTGCTGTACCACAACATGTCTGTTGTGAGAAGCCTTTTTGCTGTGGAATAAAATGCTTACACAATCAGATACTACCATTGATTCATTATATAGACAGCTTTCAAAATGAATTCGTTATCAAAATTTCATAAAATTCGAAATTTCTATAACTACTCCAGAATCGTTTGTGTCGAGAGAAAAGTATCAAAAAAACGGTATGTGTACAGAACAATTTCCCGGGATAACATGATCGACTGTGTGTGTATTCAATAGAAGTGAGAAGAAGTGTGCAATTAAATAAGTAACTCATTTTTATTGTTTCACTTATTTCTGATGTTGAGAAATGAGCTATTTTCAACTCGAGTACCACTTTTCCAAAGTGATTGTCAAATAAATGAATGTTGAGAACTTAACAAGTCTCGATGAGTATTTGAAAGAAAATCTATTCTGGAAGACTCAATAAAACAACTGATCATCGAAGCTATTCATGGTTCTAAATATAAAATGGAACCCTATCTACGAACTTTTCATCCGATTTTTAGAACTTTTTTTTGAATGAGGAAAAATATTTTCATCATCATCGAAACAATTCAATTTTGACTTATTTTCCAACAACTTGATGAGTTTAGACAATTCTCATTCATAATCAGAAAGTGTTCTATCTATGCAAGTGTAAGCATAAGTTATATTATGATAAATGATCAAGAGAGACAGACAAAGATCAAGAGAGAGAGAGAGAGAGAGAGAGAGAAATACATTTAGGTCGGGTTATGGAGCCGGGTTACAAGTGGGAAAGATGAAGAGGCCATCGAAAACATATCTCAGATAATCATCATCCATTCCATTCACCTTGCTCATACACTGATCGAACCATAGAAGGTATTCCGGATTGAACAGGTTTCCTTCGTTCATTTTTTTTTATCATTTTATTTCATTTCGATATTCATTATCATGAAGAAAAAAACTGACCCTTATCGTTGGCATGATGATTCGAGAGGAAGTTAGGTATATATTCATAAATATAAGTATACGAGTACTTAGTGGGAGCTTATCCTCAGTTCTGGTCAGTGTCTGGTGCAAAGAGCACCTACTCTTTGGTCTGGTGAGATTTTGTAGCGCTACAGGAATTGAGCATTGAAGATGACCGGAAATGAGGGATTGAATTTGTTACATTTTTGTGTTCTGTGTGCTCAATGCATTTAGAGAGACAACAGAGATCAAAATTCATAAAATGTTTGGCCATTTATTGTTAAACTCATCACTAATCTTGTTGTCAATCAAAAGTTTGAACATTATTTGTTCACATGTTTGAGAGGAATTGAAAAATTTTCCACATTTCCTGAGGTTACGAAATTCCCAGATTTATAACTAAATCAAACATAGATAATTTTTTCATAGTAGAGAGAGAGAGAGAGAGAGAGAGAGAGAGAGAGAGCGGAAATCAATCATCTCTCTTGAGGGAAACAATCAGAGAAATCATGCCACTGACTTTGTACAAACAATCAGCCTCTGTATCAGAATTTATGTAATCTTACCATCTTGTTAGCCAAATATCATTGATCCAGAGTAATAGAGAGCAGCGATGAACTGAAATCAGACACTTTTTTGAAAAACTTCTCATCTCTTCAAGATTCCAACAGCCTACCAAGTTGTCGCTTTAATTGCTCATCAATTAACCATTTGCTTGTTTCGTTTTCAGAAGTTTTCAAAAGTGTGGTCAATCATCATTTGGATTAACTTAAGAAGATGTTCCTTCAAGTGCTTCACTGTTTGGATATTCTATAATTGAGATTGTATCATTCTCTCTCTGTATATCTCAATTTTAATACCACTTTACATTGTATATTGCTATTTGTAATGGATAAGATTTTATAATAGAATTGATTTTAATTGATCTAACAATTGTAAGATTGTTTTCCTTGAATATATTCTGCTTGTTTCTGGTTAATTGATTATCTATTGGATTGGGATATCCGATATAGAGTATTCAAGTTACGGGTAACTGATGAGATGGTGAATAAGCAAAAAGACTGACTTAATTGAAATGAAAAATTTCTTCAATCAATTGGGCACCTTAATTTCACTGGAATTCTAGAACTTATCCCCAAAAAGTTTGTGAAATTTGTGTGTAACGAATTATCACTTCAACATATTATCGTGGC
This sequence comes from Brevipalpus yothersi, assembly GCA_003956705.1. Taxonomy (NCBI): domain Eukaryota; kingdom Metazoa; phylum Arthropoda; class Arachnida; order Trombidiformes; family Tenuipalpidae; genus Brevipalpus; species Brevipalpus yothersi. The sequence continues at coordinate 28,660 of QZCP01000315.1, forward strand.
AGGAAAAGCTTGATGAAACACCTTCATCATCACCTGAGATCGTAGCTGAATGTGCTACTTGAATTGCTGTGTGAGCATCTTATTCATCTTTGAGCAACAACAGCTTTGCCAATGTCTAAAGATCTTGTGTTGATTAAAAAATATAGGCCACACAAGTACCGTTACTAAGGCTTATTTAAGTTATGATTGTTATGCAGTCTCATAATTATTGTAGGAAAAAAAGGATTGCGAAATGGTGATTGGATTACGTACGTTTTTTTTTATTCGAAAAACAAATCATCTTTCCTGTATTTTCGTGATGATTCCATGATGATTATCATTCATGAGGCGAAAATAAGAAAATTCAAAAAATTATCAAACTTGAATGCGATTATTTCAAAAATTTTCCACCAACAGTAGCAACAAAAACAACGTTTTGTAACATGATTATAAATTATTTGACATAAGTAGTGAAGAAGAAAAATATTTTCTTCTCTCTATAAGATTTCAACTTCAATTTTCAAGTTTTTTCCCTTCAAAAAAGGGACAAAATTTAGAATATTTTTCCACTATTAATGAGCACGAAGATTGAGATTTCAAAATTAGTCAAATGAATATATTTGTGACAGCCATTTGTCTTTAGAAGATGCTGATTATTAATTGTAGAACTCATTAAAACTGACTGGTCATCATTTCTTCACTTTCTTCTCTCTCTTTTTCATTCCAATTGGTATCATTATCATTCAAATTGAAAGAATCAAACAAATCAAGCTACTCTCACTCAGCAATCAAGTGCCTTTTTTCAGTCCTTGCAACATCCCTGTAGCGCTTGTTTCTCCTGCTGACATCAATCTGAATGATCTATATCGTTCATTAATAAGGCTCTCAAAAAATTGACCAAAATTTGAATTTCAAAAGTCTCGAACACTCTAAATCAGTTAAACCAATCATTTTTTCAATTTTTCAAGTGTCAAGCTGAAGGAGAAGGTTGGAGGAGAGATTTTTTTGCAAATATACACCTCACCAGTAGCTTAGGCCTCATACACTATACCCATCATAATGATATGCATGATTATTCCTCCTCCATCTCTCTCAATCAAATGGCCAAGAATGTCGCTCGCTTGTGGTAAGAATGTGTAAGTAAACTGATTATTGCATGACGTGTATTAGGTGTATGTTGTTTGTGTGTGGTCCATCTACAGCGTTCATCGGTTAGTGAAAATTCTTTCAGATGAAAAGAAAAACTGGCTTACAAGAGGCGGGAATATTCTGGATTCATTTTGGGAAGAGGAGAAAAAGGATTGTCCAGTGATGAAGAGAGAGAGAGAGAGAGAGAGAGAAAGAGAGAGAGAGAGAGAGAGAGAGAGAGAGAGAGAGAGAGAGAGAGAGAGAGAGAGAGAGAGAGAGAG
>QZCP01000315.1:30072-53657 GCA_003956705.1 Brevipalpus yothersi
GAGAGAGAGAGAGAGAGAGAGAGAGAGAGAGAGAGAGAGAGAGAGAGAGAGAGAGAGAAAGAAAGGGAATAACTTTTTTCTTTCGGGAATATTAATAATAATCTTTCCCGAGACTAGCGTGATTACCTATTACACTTCAAGGGCATCGTAAGAAGCTCTCAATCAATCCCCCTAAACTGGATTCATTATTTGAATCTTCTCTCTTTCTCTTTCTCTTGCTCACCAAATCAGCCAGTTTAAATCACTGATCTCCAGCTGATCACTTTTCAGTCAGATTAGTTTGCGATTTGTGATTATGATGATCCATCACACTGTGTGATAGAAAAAGTTCTATGAGGAGTACAAAGTTTGCTTGGTAATTTTGAAAAGTGTGTGTGTTTGCATCTTCTCTCATAGTGTTCTGGAGTTCTTGTTGGCAGTTTTATCGAATTTGTATCGAAAATTTCTATGTACACCTCAAGATGACTAAAATTAAGCTTGATTCGAAAACAAATCGAAGTGCTCCACAGATAAAGGAGATTCGTGAAAAATTCTCTAAACTATTGGATAAAGATCGAGATCGATTTGAAGAGGTGGATATTAAGCGGGTAAGTCAATCATTATTGTAATGAAGCTTTCTGTGTTCATCCTGTACTGAGTCTAATGAATGATGAAATGAAGTGCTCTACCGAAGATTATGATCAACTCCCCTTACCTTTGTTCTGATAGAGGACAACATTATCATTGATTCCATTGAGTGCTATCGAGCGGATACCTGTGTAATATTCGCAAAAAGAAAAATTTCCCCATCTCTCTCTCTCTCTCTCTCTTCAGAAGATATTCTCATGATATTTCATGAGAGGCTTTATCATGATAGTCTAACAAGTCAAAGTGTAGCCTCTGCATAGTCTCAAGATGTTTTCCATCTTGATTCATCTACACAGTTATATTTCATAACCTATAACATTTCTTCGTAGATAGCCTTTATAACATAGTAACTCTTGTGTAACACCGCATTGATCCAGTTTCTTGTGGGAACGTGTGTAGAATGCCTCTCAAAAACTTTCATTCCAGTAAAAATTGATGAATTCATCAAAATATTTCTATTAAATTACAATGACAATTAGAAATGCAATCTGAACTTATATATTTAAATTACTACTCACAACCTATCATTGGTGTAACTGCAAATCACACGCTTTACTAATAATTTAATAGCAAATGAGGAAGAAAGTTTTTGCTCTTTTTTCTTGGACAATCGATTGCATGACACATTAGCAACAATTTAGAATCAAACCCAACCACTTTATGTACATATTTTAACATGTATAAATGTGTGTTTGTATGTCCTTTGGGTCATCAAAAATTTTCGTTCTTACTCTCTCTCTCTCTCTCTCTCTTGAAACAAACAGCCTCCGGTTATCATCGCCATTCTGATTGATGTAAGTGAGAAAAAAGAGAGAAAATTTTTTGGAAAGGAAAGCCTCCTTGAACTCTTCAGTAGCCTTCGAATAAAGTCATGGTCACTACTTTTGATTATCATTCCGGCTGTTCCATTTCAATTGGGGAGGATATATGAATGAAATGATAGAGAGTGATCATTTGGAATCTCGGGAAGCTCTTCTCTTACGTTACATTGTTCTTTAACATGCACAAACGCACACAGATACAGGAAAGTGTCAAAATTTAATGATCCAATATGAGTTATTACGACTAATCATTAGTTTCGTGTGGTCTTTGGGTGTGAAGATTGTGTAAAGGGAAGGGTTTGGAAAAATTTTTCCAATTCTTCAGCTCCAGGGTAGAGATTCTTGAATACAATTTAATTCTATCACAGTCTAGGGAGAGCTTCCAGAGTCGAAGACAATGAAAAAATGCCATGATGTGATGTGATGTCAATGGACTGATCTTTGCGTGTTTGTAAAAGTTTTTGTATAGAATACTTATTAGTTAAAGTTATGATTCGTGATGAGCTTGTTTGATTTCGCAATTTTGTTTTCTCTTCTTTATGATCCAAAATTATGGTGAGCTTGAAGTGTAAAAACCTTGTCCTGATTGCTTATGTGTTAATTTTTGGGGTGTGCATATTTTTTTATGGTAAAACTGCTAGAATTTTGCTAAAAAGTTATCTTTTTAGCCACCATCTTAGCCAGCATAATTATAGATTTTTCTCTCTTAATTCAATTCATTGATAGATAAATCAGAATTCAAGTGAGCGTTAGCTTCTGTTCATGAATGAATCTATCCAAAATTAGTAGAAATTGAAGAAAAAAGATATCAAATCATGCAAAGTGATAGTGAATTGTCGAGTCAAACTCATCCTAACAATTCAATTTGATGAAAAGAATGAGAAAGCAAATCATTACCGTACCAAAAGTAAAAAAAAGTAAAGGTTTGAGGATAGTTGAGCGTATTAAATACACTAACAAGCATGTGAAGCGTGTAAATGATCAAAAATTAGTTATATTCTCGAGTGAAAAACAAAATATACAGATACATACATATATAAACCTAATGTTATCATTCAATAACGTCCACAAAATTTCAATAATATTCGTTTCCTTTTTATGCTCAGTTGATAAAAATAATGACTTTCTTCTTGGTGTGAACGTATCGAAAAATTCCCATTCATTTGTGGACGCTTGGCTTGTTGATTCATTCTTCGATTCATTCGAGTGTTATACACGCCTCGGTGGATGGCTCTCAGGACATGGATGGATAGATTCATATATATTTCAGTTCCTATCTTAGATATCAGGACCTTCATGGAAAAAGGGAGAGAGAGAGAGAGAGACAGGGAGACAATGAATCTGGATGATAAGATAGACATTTCAATGTGAGACAATTGAAATGATCACCCGATCATCATGGCCACCTTATCAATCAGAAGATGATATACGCTATATGGATGTATTGTTACTGCTACTCTGAATATCGTCATCCAGACTGAAGGAGTTTCAAGATTGATTCTGAGTATCTGAATGTCTATCGCTTAATTTTCATCAACAGCCTCCTTGAAACTTTTAAAATCATAGAAAATCACTTTTCACCATAATCAAGTTCCAATATCATCATCTAATATATCACGTATATCAAAAGTTTGTAAATCAGGCATGTATTCCAATTCACTTGGTAAGGTTTGAGCGTTGTTCTTGGAAGGATTCCTTTTGAAAAGTAGGTGAAAAGATTCTATTCAAAATCAGAAGAATATCACATTGCTCAAGTTCATTATCAGTGAAAGTATCAACGAAATAGTCATCGATCCGATCACTAGTAGAATGTTTCTCAATTGGTAAATCATTTATATGATCACTCACTCACACACACATACACACAACGTAAACGTCCTGAAAGCTTATTTTCCACTACTTTTCCGGCTTAAAAAAATAAGAAAAAGGCACCTTTTTTTATCTGCTCACAAGTTACCCATCGAATAAGTCGAGGCCGAAGGAAGGAAACGGGCTAATTTTTATCATGCTCTCCCGAATATTTCTCAACTATTTTCTCTCTCTATTTTTCGAAAAGTCGAAAAATATATCTCTCTTTCTATTTCAATGCTACTCCCTTCACCATTGCCGCTCCTCAGGTCAATTGTTGATGCAGTTTTTGGACACTTTTTTTCCTTCTTCAATTCCATTTTCATATCGACTCTTGTGGACTGTTTTTTTTTCATCGATCCACATCATTGTCCAGTGTCATAGTAATCTGATCATGTGTTTTTCTCTCTTTCTTTTTCTTGAAAATTTGCTCAATTAATAATGTCGACTATTTGCTTGTGAGTATGCTATTAGTGCTCAATTTGAGGTGCCCAAAATTCCACTGAAAAATTTTTCAAGTGGAATCTGCCAAGTGCCAATTGTGATGAGTAATTCTCATTATTCATATCTCACTTGTTTTGGTGGGAGACAAAAATATTGATAATCAATATTTGTGATGTTAATTATAATTCGTTTGATAATTCCTCCTCTTAAGTGTGGGAAAATATCATAAAAAAAGTGAAGTGATATCACATTTTGACTTAGTAAATTAGTAAGTAACACAACAGGAAAAGAAGAGAGGAATCCTTCTTCTTCCAGCAAGTGTTACTGTCTCTCTGTGCGTGTTGTTGAAGTAAAACTTTAAAATGAGACCAGAACATCGACCATTGCCCATCGATGATTCAGATGATAATGAATTAACCAGTAGCACTGTGAACGATAATGATCTTGGTGAAGATGGTAATGGTGGAGTGGATAATGTGTGTCTCAATATTGATAAGTATCTTGATGAATTGGAAAAATCAATTGAGCCATCCAAAATTAATCATCCAACTCGAGGCTTCAATTCGGGCAGTTTACCATCCACATCAACTGATTACAAAAATTGGTCAATGGTAAGCAAATCATCCATTCGGCCACTATCACCGGACACTCTTGATGAACCAATAAAAATGTCCGCCGATCCATCGGACACTTTTTTGACCTTCCCATACGAAGATCCGGGCAATTCTGGTGGAAATATTCGTCTAGTATGGCGAAATATTACCTATCAATCCTCATCACAAACATCGATCAGCGGAAGACGCCTAATATTGAGTAAACAGAATGGTCAAATAAGTGGTGGTCAATTGACTGCAATTATTGGTCCATCAGGAGCGGGAAAGTCCACTCTGTTGGAAAGTTTAGCAGGACGTCGATCGAAAGGATTGAAAGGTCGAATTATGGTGATATATGATCGAGATTATGTTGAGGATGGCCGGAAGGTGAAAATATCGTTTATTGGACAAAAAGATCAGCTGATTGGTGTGCTGACAGTTCGAGAGACACTGTTCTTTTCGTCGAGAATCAAAAATTATCGAAACATTAAAAATTATTACTATCATTCTCGCTTGGTTGATAGTATTCTCAAAGCACTCAATCTTGGACAATGTGCTGATGTTCGAGTGTCCAAAATCAGTGGTGGTCAATTGAAACGTGTCACATTTGCTATTGAACTCATCTCTGGTCCAGATATATTGATGCTAGATGAGCCCACATCAGGATTAGATTCATCATCAACCTACTCATGTATCAGTTTACTCCGGAAATTGGCCGATCTCAAGAGAGCAGGTAACTACTTCCGGCCTCCTGCGATCATATGCAGTATTCATCAACCAAGTGCCAGAGTGTTGAATATATTCCATCAAATGTATGTCCTCTCATCTGATGGCCGATGTTTGTATCATGGCTCACCAAAATCTCTTCTCAATCATCTCGCTAAACACGATCTTAACTGTCCACAATTCCATAATCCTGCCGATTTTATTATTGAAGTTGCTTCCGGTGATTATGGATTGGAACCTGTGAATCAGTTAGCAATATATGAATCCAATCGTCAAATGGTACTGGTGAAGGAGGAGAAAGCATATTTATCGGGTAAAAAATTACACTTATCGACAATATCTAATGATGGTAAGCATCGAAATAAGTCAACTGATACTGAAGATGAATTAAATGAGGTTTTGGATGACGATGATGCTAATCCATCGAAAAAAGTTCGAAAACGTAATCTTACGATTCGTCCCGATCTGAAAGTGGTTAAAGTTCATCGAATAGTTGATCGAATGAAAAGTGAATCTTTTCCCGTGTTCAGCCACTTTTGGCTACTATTAGGAAGAACTTATATGACCACAGTTCGTGATCCCAAGTTGACATGGTTTCGAATATTCCAGGCCATTTTTATTGGTTTCCTAATGTCCTATCTGTACGATCATCCCATTGGAGAAGCGAATGGCTGTTTCCCATCACCACCTTCCTCTTACATCCCTCCATCTCCATTTTCCTCCACCCCATCATCTGCATCCACATCACCTCTCCAGCCACCCTCACGATCAACATCCACCAGTTCCACATTCCTATCATCAACACCAGCTCCGGTCCTCATCACCTCCTCTGGATCCAATGTTACCACTTCAGTTGAACAAGCTGTGGCAGCAACTCAAGACAATATTGCATTTATTTTTTTTATCACCCTCTTCACTGTGATGGCTTGCATGATGCCCACCGTTTTAACGTTTCCGGCGGAAGTGGCCGTACACATACAGGAACGAAACAATGGATGGTACTCATGTTGGACATACTATTGGACAAAAATAATTGCCGATACTCCTTACCAGATAGCCGTTACCACACTGTTCTGTTCGATTGTGTACCCGATGACCGGTCAAATATGGGACAAGTGGCGATTCTCACTGTTTGTTTTCATATCTGTGTTGGTATCAAATATTGCTCAATGTGTTGGAATGCTTTTTGGCACAATCTATGTTCATTCAGTTCAAAATGCTGTCTTCATGGCTCCACTGTCAATGGCTCCAGTGTTTTTGTTGAGTGGATTTTTTGGAAAAATATCCAAAGTTCCGATGTTCTTGAAGCCAATAGCCACCATATCATATGTTCGATACGCTTTCGAAGCTTTTCTTATTGTTCTATATGGCTTCGATCGATGTCCACCACTGGCCCAATCGGCATTACGGGGAGCAGCTTCGATTGGCAATCGAAGATTGGTGATTGGTGATCGAAGTTATGTTCGTGAAGTGGCCTCAGAAAATTCGATTGCTACCGAAATGCCTTTGCCGAACTCTGATTACGAAGATACTGGAGATGGTGGCGAAGATGATGGATTATTGGGCATGATGTCCACAACTGATGCTTCATATTCGCCAGATACTTCCGATTACACTGAGCCACCACCTCTATATGATAGTTTACCCAAAGTTTGGTCTGGATTTTACAATCCAATTGATTATCTTTCACTAGCTCAAGGATCATTTAGTAGCTCAATATCGTCCAATAGTGGCTCAAAAGCGCGATCAAGTTCAATCATCTTACAGCACTTTGATCTTAATGATGATGATTTATGGCGTAATATTGCCATACTGATCGCTAGTTTAACATTTCTTCGAATTTTAGCGTATATAATATTGAATTTTAAAACCAATAGGAAAAAATAATGGGGTTTTTTGCCGTTAATTGATTTTTGCTGTTGCTGCCGCCGCTGATGGATACCTTGAGAATGATTAACAGTAAATGATACATTTAATTTTGACTGAATGAATCACTCGAGTGTAACAACTGAATCAATCATTTAATTATCAAAAAAATCTTCTGATAGATTGGAGGAAAAGTTCTGAAGCATTCTAATAAGAATCTGTGAAAAGATTACTTTCTAGAATATAATTAGAAAAAACTTTCAAGATTCTGATCATCAAAAAATCTGATGAATGAATTGACTAAAATTATCTTCATTGAAGGAAAACAATTAATGCCTTAAGAAATTAAATTAACTCATTTTCCAGTCTTTTTATACCATTCTCCAAAGAAAAGCTTCTGAGTTGTCCGGTCTCAGAAAATCTCTAAGCCTCTTTAGGAAGCTCTTTGAGGTTCCTGGGGCATATCGTCTTAGAGTAACTTCAAAGTGTTTACCATATTAAAGGGTCAAGATGATTTGGTCCGAAAAACCTCACACCTGTGTGTGATCTGACATCTTCGGCAACTCATTTTACCTTTTTTTCTCTCGAATTTTTTGATATATAACGGTATGCATATTTTTTTCCAAAACCAGTACATAAAATTAGTAAGCATCTGAGAACGACAAAATTCCAATTCATACCATTTCCTCACAGGAAGCATCATAATTGAATTCCCAATCTTTACATGGTCATAATTTTAGTTGACACAAAGCTGTATTGCATTCCATTTCCGAGTAGTAATAGATATGCAGAAGTTATTGTTCTTATTTTTCATATCCATACATCCTCACATACATTTATTGGCACTTAATTTATTTTTTTTGACATCCTCATTAATGCACGCGCTGGTATAGGTAATGGAGGACGATTGGTTTGTAAAGAGGTTCCTTCTGGCACGTGGAAAGAAGGCTGATGCAGCATACAAAATGCTAGTGAACACACTGGATTGGCGTAAAGAACAAGGATTTGCAACATTACCGGCTAATTATTTTCCCGCTGAATTGTATTATGTTAATGGTATGTTCGATTATGAGCCTGACAGGTAAGCTTTCCAAAAATTCATTCAGATAGATATATTTATGATTTAATTATCACAACACTATCATTTCACCTTTCACCAGGGAAGGTAATACAACCATTCACATTCGTGTCCGATACATACTACGATGTGGACCTTTGGTTCCTCATGCTGTCAAGTGGGCAAGTAAATTTTTTTACGATCTGGACACTCGACTTGAGGGATCATTTTACACGGTGGTAATTGATTTCGCCGATTGTGGTCTGAAAAATGCTGAATTCGATTTCATTCGACATGCGTTGAATGTGTTGAAAAATTATATTCCCGCATGCTTGAAGCGAATATTGGTGGTCGATTTGCCGCTTATACTACGCTTTGGCTATGGCTTGGTACGTGGTTGGATTCCCGAATCTGGTCGCAATATTTTGATATTCTTAACTCGCCCTGAACTGGACACTTATATAGATAAGAGTAATTTACCAGATTATTTGGGAGGAACAAACAAGAGAGCTTATCAGGGAATGCGAATGGTGCCCGAAGGATGTCCTTCGGCGGTCGAGTATGGTTTACGGGTTGGAGTTCCATTAGATCAATGTTTGAAGGTGGCAAAAGTTTATGAGCCTCTGGTCAAGGAGATAGGCTTATATGAGCTGGATGCTGGTGATTGTTTGGTTGAGCGAGTTGAAAAGGAAATCCGTTGTATAAAGGAGGGTAAACCAATATCTTCACTAAGAATTCCAGCCACAGCGTCAGCTTGAAAGTATTTCCATTTGCTCAAAGAATAGATTGCCAAATTGTGTGTGTATACTTATCGTAGCTTTTTTAAATTCACTATGCTTTGAGAAAATTTTTCTCATCTGATAGAACTTAGGAAAGAAAATACTCATGATTCTTATTTAGATAGAAAATACGATGTAAAGTTTTTAATCGAATGAAAAACGGAAGAAGCTGAATGCTTTGCTCGCTGAAGTAAATCAAATGACGAAAATTATATCTCAACAATTATCGGAAATCTCAAAAAAATCATATGTCCATGATTGTCGTCACAAATTGGAATAACTTCCACATTGTGAGAATGTTAACTTACACACAGATACATATGATGTTCTCGTTTCTTCTGATTCACTAGAAAGAACAATCTATGAACAATTGAGTTGATAAGATTCAATTTCAAACTCGGATAAGTAGATAATGTTATGAACATGTATGTCATCATTAGATAAGTCAAATAAGATTGTATTGACGTAAACTTTTATTAAAAATCATCAGATGAGTGATTTGTCAATGAGTCATTATCAGTATTTTTGATCCTCCGATAATTCTGGAAGACTAACACTTGAACCGGTTGAAAAATCAAAGTGAACTGAAAAGTTCATTCTTACCACACAAAAAGTTATCAGAGAGAATATATTTCGATCAAAAAAATGGTAAGTCAAACACGAGGAACACCTTCTGATATGGAGCCAGAAAATGAGTCAAATTAGTATTAAGGGAGAAGGGCTAAAGATATATTTAGCATTGACAATTATATACATTTTGAGTTGAAGCATGGAGAGAGTAAATTTTTTTAACCCAGAAGAACAGAGTCAGTGTAAAAAGAAAAATTATTCTTCTTTTTCGGTTTGTTTGATCATGCTGCTATCTTGTAAAAATCGAAACATAATGATGAAACTTTCGGTACATATTTACTGTTCTGATCATTTTTCTCCTTGATTTTTAGGCAATGTGGTGGCTATGGCCACATCTTCTCGCGTTCCTCGAACTAGATGGGCAAAATTTCGTCGATACATTCGTTTGGTGGCCACATTTTTGTTTTCCCATATTGGATTGTGTATATTAGTGATGGGATATGCCTTGCTTGGAGCAGCTCTTTTTCAATGGCTCGAGTCAGATAATGCACGTAAAGCTCGTCGACACATTAATCTTGAGAAACAAAATCTCGTATTAAAACTGTGGAACATAACTTATCTGCCCATGTTACTTCGAGCTGATGTTTGGAAGCAGCAAGCATCCGGAAATTTACGAGAATTCACTGCCAGTATGGTTCAATTAGTTCAAAAGAGAGGTTATGATGGTAAGAAATGCTCGTGTGTGGTTTGATAATTGTTAGTAATCGAAAATTTGAATATTGCCTTTTCCTCTCTTGCTTTTTTTTCATAAGGTATGGATGAGGAAGCGGAAGCAACTCAATGGGACTTTATGGGCTCACTTTTGTATTCAATTATCATAATGACTACAATAGGTTATGGTGATATAGCTCCAAAAACTGTTGGAGGTCGAATGGTAACAATTTTTTATGCAATTATTGGTATTCCTTTGATGTTGGTATTCATGAACAACATTGGCAATGTTTTAGCTAGCTCATTCAAATTTTTATACTGGAAAATATGTTGTCAGTATTGTTTTGATGGACGACGGAGGAGATCAAAAAAATCGAGAAAAAAGAATCGTCCCGGTAGTGGACAGCGTTCACCAGTGATTGATGGTGAAGTGATTCGAATATCACGTGAAGATGCTAAGCAAGCATCAAAAGTGCCAATAATTCCAAACAAATATGTTGATGATGATCCAGATAATAATCAGCGATTAGGAAGTAGAAAGACCAAAGTAAAGTCCAAAGAAATTAAACGGCTTAGCTCAAGACGGTTCAAAGGACGAGAAAAGCAATCACAATTGCAACAATTGAAATCGATTAGTCCAACGAAAACAGCTTCAACAACAACAACAACAACAGTACAAATACAACAGCCAATATCAACTATTCAAGCATTAGCTTTCCAGTATGAGAATTCCGATGATATCTCTTCCGATGAGAGTGAAGATGAAGATGATGGAAACATTCCTATCTTGGTTTGTCTGATAATCGTTGTTTGTTATATTTGTCTTGGAGCTTTGCTTTTCAGAGAGTTTGAAGATTGGCCGTTCGGTGATTCAGCTTATTTCTGTTTTATTACACTCACAACCATTGGATTTGGAGACTTTGTGCCACAAGGTATCAAAACCAGATCAACGGATCAAAAACAGATCATCAATCGGGTGTATTCAGCTCTCTATCTACTGTTTGGAATGGCTCTGATGGCGATGAGTTTCAATGTGATCAAAGAATCGGTTATAAACACTTTTCGAGCATTGGGAAAGAAGATTGGTCTTGTTAAAGGTGGCAAAGGTTGTTATTAAATAAAAGCATCTGACAATCAAATGAGTCATTCGATAAATTGCTTAGAATATTTTCCAGCTTATCTTAATTCGTTATTGGAAGGAAAAACATTTGCACCTATGCATAGACAAATAAAAACAGAGTGAGAGAAGGCGATAGAACGCTATTAATCGATTATGAACAACATGACTTGATGATGTCCATCTGCAAGAGGATTTTTATCGGAAGATTAAAATCCGTAATTATATTAGATTATCGTGATTTGAGTGTAGGTGAAAGCAAATTGCTGATAACCATGATCATAAATAAGTCATAATTTGAGAAGCGAGCTATGAGCGATTGCGTTAACATGGATAGTTTAAGCTGATTAAATTGATTGAGGAAGACCAACCAGATACTCATAATCATCATCTTTTCCCTTTTTTCTTGGCTTTATTGGTTGGAGAGGTGGACTGGAAAACACTTGATGCTGACATGAGATTCTCAATGTATTGACCGAGAACTTGATTTTCAGATCGAAGCTTCAAATTTTCCTCCTTAACACTGTCCACTCGAAGGCTGAGATCTAGGATGAACATTATCATCATGAGAATATATCGATGATTAATTTATGTACAATAACTTTCATCCCAATCAACTCACCATCTAGTGTATTTTGAAGCTCTAACACTTGCTGTATTAATCGCTCCTTCTCTTGTATCTCATCAAGATTCAAATCGGGATCTAACAAGAAGAGAGAAAGAAAGCGATTATTATCAATCGAATCAATCAACAACTCATGATCAATAACCGAATGACAGTCACCAGTGATGACCATCAACTCACCAATCATGGAACCTTGCTCATTTGAACATAATGATTCGAAACTTTGATCATTGGGAAAACCACTGTCAGAAATGAGGCCAAATTTGGAAGTATCATCATAATTTGTATCACTATTTTCCGTTTCAGGCTCATCTTCCGCATCTTCATCAGCAAGAGGTATATTTTTCAACTCATCACTCATTTCGGTTAAATCCAGTTCACCTTTCTTCACCGAACTCATGACTGATGCAGGCAAGTGTGGCTTGTGAGTGTGGTGTTTGTTGGCACGTTGCGAGAAAAAAATTGACTAGGCAAATGATGACTAAAATATTGTGAGAAAGAAATTAATTTAAACTAGAACGAGAACATGATGATAATGATGAATAAAACCATTCAAAAACGCACATCTTGAGGATTGCATCAAAACAAGGCGCGACTCGCTCGATCATATGCCTTGAGATGAGCGCTCGAATCGAAATGTTCATGGTGATGATTTTGAACATTATCATCATGAACTTTTTCAAGATGCATGAATATATTAATTAATACGTAGGATTTTTTTATTGATAAAGTAACAGAATTACGTGTTTATATGGGCTGATAAATTGAAAAATATCTTCATCAATCAATCAATTGATTGATTGAGAGAGAGAGGGATGAAGTAGTTTCGATTCAAGCTTCGTCAACATAATTGGAATTGAATCTTCTGGTCTGTAGATTACTTTGGGAAGATGAAACATTCGAATCGGTTTGAAGATATTCACCAAGATCCCAGATGATTGAATTTTTACGATATCTTCTTGAATTAAATCGAATAAAATCGAGACATTTGCGCCCAGTTTGCTGGCCTTTTTTCATTAATGATCGATGGGCTGATCTTATCATCTGGATGATTCGATCTTCTCGCGATAGATCATATTTAGCGTGAAAATTGTATTTTGATAGTTCTGTTGGCACTCCCATTCCGAATGTTTTGGTCATCAATAGAAGCCGGTCAACAACTTGTTCTCTTCTCTCCAGTTCAGATTGAATTTCTTGAACAAACTCAACAGACAACTCTGAAGGGGTGGCCATTGTATGAATGATAATTTCCTTTAAGAAATGGACACTTATTTACCACACACACATGAAGGGTTAAATAAGAACAAATAAAATGAAAATGTGACACAAAAATATCCTCAGGATAATAAGGAATATATCCAATAATCCGATTGTTGAGCTTAGAGAGCCAAAAATTACGTGAGTGACCGAGTAGAAATTTAATGTGTTAGTGTTATATATAAACATTTTGCTTTTTGATAGAAATTCCATTGAATCGATTTGAACAAAAAGCAGGTTGAACTTGAATCTAGATCATTCTAAATTTTTTTCCTTCTCATCTTTGAATGAACATAGAGCAGCACTTTATTCGTTTTGAGGGAAGATATTTTTGAAATTCTTAAGGACTCTTTTTTGGGCTACCGGGACCATCACCAATTTTTCCATTCATTTCCACAGTGCTATTGGTATCTCCATCTTTAGATCCAGCAGTAATTTCTTTACTCTTTCCATGATCTTTATCTTTAAGACCCTCTTTACGCTCTGCATCACGATTGGTTATTTTGTTGTTGATTAAATTGTGCAACGCTACCACCGATCTGGCCAAAGATGCCAAATAAACCACTAACATTTGATCATTAGTCTTGATATACATAGATTTGACGAAGGCATCGGTCATGGTTTCAGGAAGAAGATTAAAAATGTCTTGAAGCAAATAAATGATGGAGTTGTTACGAGGTAGTTTATCAGCGGTCACTAAATCTAGATATTCCTTGATACTATTTAATTGAGTGTACAGGCCTTTCAAGCCGAGAAGCTGATTGTTCACTCTTTGTGATAATGAGCCCAATGTAGTGTCTTTAATATCACGTAAAAGATGCTCAACACCCACTTCTTCAGCCTCTTCAGCACCTATCTCACTAGATACATGTTCAAAGGTTTTGGATGTTGGTGTTCCATCGTCATGCACTTCTTCCACAGCAAAATATGCTTCCGTTGGTAAACCTAAATCCTTGGGTTTTGCATCCACAATGACCAGCACAGAATTAGCGCAATACTTTCGTATTAAATCATTGATTTCAATATCATTCTGATTCAATTTAGGTCCTGTATGATACCATCCCACAATGTGTTCCCGAGCGTTCACTTTTTTGAACATTGAATACATGTTTTCAAGATAATCATGATCCAAGAACCATACATTCTTTTCTTTATCATCCTCATCGAAAGGAACTGGCCGGAAAAAGAAGCACAATGTCCAATTAGCCATTGACACTCGGATCCAGGTGTATGTCAAGCAAATTAAGCAAATCAACTTACCAGCAAAACTGCTTGTCACATCTAGTATACCATTGCCTTTCATGGCACCCAACAGACAGCCAACAACTCTCTTTTGATTACCAATTTTACCCATACGATTGAAATGATCTACCACCGATAACAATACCAATGGATGGACAATAACTTTCTCAATTGGCAATGAATCTTTACTCTTATTAGTTGATGTATCATCTTTCTTATTACTTCCCGGTGAACCGATTGCTGCAGTACCCTTGCTGGTAGATGTTCCTTTTGAACCTTTGCCGTCCTATTACAAATATAACACACACAATACATCAACATCAGCATCTCTATTTCACACATTAACTTACCATTTGTAATCAAAATGTATAGTTTAAATTGAATCACAAACTGTATATATATTCTTAATCACAATAATAATAATAATAATATTTCATCAGCAGCAGAAAGTGTGTGAAAATGACTTGACTGAAAATTTTTTCATCATCACTTGCGCTGTTCTTCTTCTCTTTTCTGTGAAACATCATTCAAAAAGCAGCATGTTCATTTGATGAATATTGTTAGATAATATCTCCATCCACCTTGATTCATGATTCAATTTGAAGGGTATCTTTAATTCCTTTTGATTTAACGAATAATCGATAATTTGTGGGTTCATGTATAAGGTGCCTTGATGGTTAATTGTGATAGTGTGTGTTGATTGGTATCAGTAGTATCCTGTGTGTGTAAACTAGTATTCAGCTCGAGGTTTGTAACCTCTTGCCGGTCGCTGACATAATCACTTTTGGTGTCAATTTATTTGTGTGCATAGTTTTGTTTTGTTTTGAGGAACTGTATGTTTAGTGTTTAAGAGGAGAAAGCAATTCAAATACATTTAAATAAGATGAGTTTTTATTATTTCATCAATTGTGTATCTCTAACATTCCTGCCACTTTTTCTTGTGTACAAGTTTACCGCTTTGTAAGTTGAGTTCAAAAATATCTTCTCATGATAATATTATGTAATTTACTCATTTATGCAATCTTTTTCTCTCTCTTTCTCTTTACAGATCAGAGTATGGATCAATTTATAGATGTGCATCCGCTCTATTTGCATATATTGTAACACAAATTTCCAAATTACTACTTATTGCTACCTTGTCAGCACCTTCTATGATATTGGATCATCTCGTTGATTGCCTTGGACTATATTATGTCCTGGTTAAGCAACAAAAAGCTAGTCTTGCACAAGTAAAAATATTAGGTAAAATTTGACCTCAGATAGACACTGTTTTGCGGTTATAAACTAAGGAATGATTTTTTGGTCTTTCTCCTTGTAGCTGTGGCTGTGGGCTGGAATTTTGGTGAATCTCTTTTGACAAGATTTTTAGACTTCTATGTTAATGCCAAGTCTATGCAATTTGATTGGAAGCATATAATAACTGCCATTGAAGCTAACTTGTCTCTGGTAAATTCTTTCTGGTCAATTTTTACCACTCTATCTGATCGTAATACATTTTTACTCTCTTTTGCAGCTGCAGACGATATCTGTTTGTACTCTTATATGGACTTGGTCTCGAGGAAATCAGAAGATTATTCCATTAATTTTGTTGCTCTACTTTTCGGCATTCTCAATTTTCACCGATGTCTTGACCAGAGCGGGACTCGTTCTAGCCCTCTCATTAACTACTTTTGTAATGTGTTGAGGATAAAATATTCACTCAAATGTGGCTTGATATCATCTCACTTTAAGAAACTCCAGTTTCAATAAATTCATTTTTCATTCTTCAAGATAACTCCTTGGACAGATTATTAATGGAAGAGTGGCTCTTGAAGCAAAGATCGTAACCATATTTTCTGAAAAAATATCTACTTCAGAAGAAAGTTGAAAGATGACATAAGATAAACAACACTCCAATATTGATTCCAGTAATCAACTCGTTAAACAAGCAATATACAGTGAATAGAAGTCAGATGCATACAGTCGTTTCGTTTCAGCAGATACGCATTGCCCTTATATTTCCTTTTAGTATATTTCAGCTATTAATCACAACTTTCTCTCCAATATCAAGTCATATTGGCTATTGATTGATTGATATTGGCATATTGACGTTCTCAACAATCAATTGGACAATAATTCAATGGCTAAAGACCCTCTCAGCCTCTGAATCTGCTGATTGAAAAGTTTTCTGAAATTTATTTGCTACTCAATGCTCACCTCTAGTGCAGATTCTCACTATAAAAACCATATCTAGCTCATCTCTAAAGCCAGTCAGCTTATCATCTCCTCATGAACAATTCGAAAACCAATACAAGATCTTTGCCTTACTTCGTTACAGCTCAGTCTTGGTGAAAAATCAATTCATTAGGACAGTTTCTAAGCCCCTGAAAAATGAGCGAATAATTGTTTGGACGATGGCTGTTCTTACCCAGCCTCTGCCTGAATACATGAGGCTAGTCCCTCGATTATTGCCATCATTCTTTGAATGAATGCTTATGCCATCAAGGGTATCTCTACAATTTCAAATCCTCTCTAATTTTTATGCCCCTAAGAATGCAAATATCATAATAATAAGAAGGTCAAGACTTCCAAATGAACGAATCAATGGCTTCATGGAATCATCTGACGACTACCAATCCAAAAAGTCAACATGATAAACTTTTAGAAATGAGAAAAGAATATTGTTCTAACGAAAAAAATGTATGTGAAATGATGAAGCTCGTGAGAATTCTCAGTCTTTTATCGGTAACAAATGCCTTTCGTACAAGGTAACGGAAACATTACCATTATTTACTCTAACCTTTTCCCCCAAATTTTTACCGAACCATAATATGAATCGAATCAGAAAAATACGATAGACTATTGGTGACAAATTTTTATCCCAAAATAGTGATACTGATCTAATTAACACATTTTCAGCGGAACAAGGATCGTTCCAATTGAACCATAAATAGATCAAGAAAGTTGGTGAGATATCTTTACCTTCCACTTTTAACGATATTCACGGCCACTTGATCCTCCAAATAAATAAGATTTCTTTTTTTTTTCAAATCATAAGATGAGTTATTCATAAGGATACCCTATCGTGCATAGAAAATTTGCAATCTCCTTTCTCCTCAATCGGTCAGATCATTGAGCCAAAATTTCCACTTGAATTAGCTTCCAGTGCAAACCTTTTGATTTCTCTTCTCTCATCTCTCTCATCTCTCTCTCTCTATTTTCTCTTTCTTTCTTTCTTTCTTGACTCTTGATCGATATGAATGATAATGAAGATTGAAAATAAGAAGCAGTGCATATTTGCTTCTCCGTTTCCCAACTCTTGATTGACTTTCATTGCCATTACAACGAGGCCAGTAAATACAGGCTGAGGCTGAGGCTATCCCTGGCGCTGTTATGCCCTGAAAATCAATTGACGACACTTCAATGATTCCAATAACGATGGGACGACAACATCTTCAAACTACCTCTATTTCTCCCTTCCTTTTGCTCTCTCTCTCTCTTTCTTTCTTTCTTTCTCTCTCTCTCTTTCTCTTTCTCTCTTGAATCTAATGTGTATACAAAATGTTGAGCATCTTCGTGTTTTCTCTCTCCATCCAATACAGCACAAGATGATGCAGCTTGTCATCAGGAGCAAGGATGCGGAAGGCTGATCTGAAAGGCTGAATGTCAGGGCAATCATGAGAAGAATTAAGTCACTATATTGAAAAATGTCTTTCTCCAGTCTCAAATACTCTTTCTTGCTCTCTCTCTCTCTCTCTCTCTCTCTCTCTCTCTCTCTCTCTCTCTCTCTCTCTCTCTCTCTCTCTCTTCGATCCATTGGAAAATGATCGAAAGCAAATTCGAATGGTCCAGACTGGAACCCAATCATACCTTGAATAGGACCTTCAAGTAGAGTAAAAATTTTTAAAATTAAGAAATTCAAATAATCATTGCTCTTGACAGCAATTGTGTCTGATCCCATTATACCATTCTGTGAATTCATGATGATACTAAATAGTCCCTTTTGATCATCTGATTCAAAATTTTGATCACCCATTCAAGATAGGGGAGTTGGACACCTTTTCCTTGAAAAATGAATAGTTTGCATTTTCTTACGGGCAATAACTTTTATCTTTTCTTATTAATTTTCGACCCATCTTTTGATTTATGATTTGTCAAAATTTCGTTCCATCCATTCTGATACACCTGATGTGACACCGACTGGCAATCAATTTGATTTCAAAAGTTGATTTATTTTTCAAGAGCAAATACATTTCAGGTAAAGTCGATTAGACAAACTTAATAGTTTGGGAAAAACTGATGAGTGGGAGCTAATTTTTTAATTATCGATCTTTTATTATTATTCTTGAAGGGTGTCTATGCGTAACCAGATGAAGAAGAAGAAGAAGAAGAAAAATTTTCCAGATAAGCCTTTTCTTTCTGGATGGTGAATGATAAATTTCATTTCAAGTATGTATCTTCTCCGCCTTACAAAAGCAAATATTGCTGGCTTGATGTTCCGTTTGTACATGATAACATGTATGTAACATATACACAGTGACAATTATGAGCACCAACAGGCAGATCATTTCGAGATGATGCATAAAAAAAGCAGTGAATATGATAGCATGTCAAAATTTCTTTACCGGCAGAAACGAATGATGAGGAGAAGAGAGAGATGATCATCATGTGAAATTTGGGTGCGAATCAGATGAGGTCACTGTTGAGCGATCGTTTTCTTGCCGCTCGATTGACACTTGATGCGTATTCCTAATCTAATTATACAAACACTCTACTCTATGGCTTTGCTTCGTGTATATCTGGAATCACACCATCTCTCTCTTTTGAATACTTGAGATGATACTTCATCTTAATTAAAATGTTGGTCAAAGAAGTAGAGATGAATTTTCATTTTCGTTCTATGAATAGCAAAAGAAACTTGATTTTTGAATTTCTATCATCAGTATCGTTTGTAATTAAGGATAACTGTTATTTCAGTTGAAATTTTTTCATGAATTACATTTCTCTCGATATTCCTGTTAGGAATGGAGCTCTCAAAAGAACAGAGAATAGACGGCTGGTAATCTATGTGAAGTTTCGAGGATTACTCTGAATTTGTGGGTCAAATAATAGTTATTGGAACCTAATACCGGGCAAATAGTATTGATGAGATGAATTTTCCGATCATTTGAGAAATGATATTAGATATATTGAAGGGCAAAAAAGAATGAATATCTATTTTCAAACTTCGCAGATGATATCAGACCGTTGACCATGTGACACATCGAGGCAATAAATTTGATCAGATTTTCATCATCAGATTTCGAATGATCAAGCGACTAACTCGTAAAAGGACGATTAAGACCATGATTGCTTATTGATTGTGGCTTCTTTTTTCTCGAATGATATCCCGAAAAAAAAGGTTTAAAGCAATCACAATGATGGACATGATGAGTAAAACGGTGCTCATTGATCAGGCTACAGGTTATCGATAGCACAAATCGACGGAAAATAATATTGATTTATAGTGGAAGCAATGTCATTACGAGTTTGACAGCAAATCTGCCAACCGAGCAACTTCCGTAAGTTAATTTTGGGAGAGGTTAATCACAATTTCTTGTCGGAGTATTTCTTCTCTCTCTCTCTCTCTCTCTCTCTCTCTCTCTCTCTCTCTCTCTCCTGCCATTTATGATTATTTTCGATAGATTGAAGACTTTCGGAAGTATCATCCACCAAAATGTTTTCATTCGATTGATTCCAGAAAAGTTCATGTACTCGATCGAATTCATCAGCCTGTAAAAATTTTCGACTCAAGTGTGTATCTGTTATCGAGGATTACAGATGTCAAATATTGAACATTTTCTGATACACTAATGCTGACTGGGAAATTAAAATTAGCAGCTTCAATTCAATAGATTTATCAATTTACCTGAATATTACCTGTCTTACTATTCATCTTGGAGCTCTAAATTCATCATCTAATATTCATCTAATGTCAGACTCATTTCTCTTTTCAAATTGATTCATCATTATTGACTAGATTATCACCTATATTAGTTGATGAATATATAAAAGAAAGAGCGAAAAAGGTAAAAGAAAAGAGAGGACATTTACTTCTTTCTCTCTCTCAACATCTTACTCGTCTGATATGGATGATTTGAATTGTCAAAGAGGTGAAATAGATCATGAAACAAAGAATTATCATATATTTTCTGCTATGATAGACAGAAGAAGCAATTAAAAGGCGTCTAATTGCAGCAAAATATTTGATGTTCGATATTCATGTCGACTTTTTGAAGATGACTGAAAAACAAAGTTAGCTCGATCAACGATGAAGATCGCTAAAAAGATGCTCAATTCGCATCAGCATCTCTCTCTTTCCCCTCTCCAGTCTCGTTTCTTCATTCATTTTTCACCTCCTCCTCCTCCCTCCTCCTTCTTTCTCTCTCTCTCTCTCTCTCTCTCTCTCTCTCTCTCTCTCTCTCTCTCTCTCTCTCTCTCTCTCTCTCTCTCTCTCTCTCTCTCTCTCTCTCTTTCGAATCATGTTCTCTCTCTCTCCATCGTTCTGATCTCTCTCTTTATCTCATCATTCGGGAAGCTTTCTTTTTCTCCAATCAATCGAATTTCAGGCTCACTTCTGATTTGGAGGTCTCAAGTTGAGTAAATCTTTTGCTTGTTATATATACAAACATACTTACGTTACGTTACAATGCAAATACTGGCCAATTGTTGAGGTAAGCTTTGAAAAATGTTTGATTTTATACTGATAATATTTTTTGCATAAATTCATGAACTTTTTTCATTCTTTCATTGATGAAATGTGGATTCTCTGTTCTGAATCTGATCTCTTTGTGTCAAAATCAAGAATTTTCATCAACTTAACCGCTTTTTTATCCAATTTTTTTACACACAGAACATTAATCCTCCATTCAAACTTTTGTGAAAGAATCAAGTTTTTCGTTCATTTTTGTTGCTGTGCTTGGAATAGTTTTATCGACAAATTAATTTGAATCTGTGTCCATCAATTGAATATTGAACACTTGAACAGTATTGATTTTTTTTCTCGTGATTCTCTAAGCCATTATTAACACCATCAGTTGAACCAATTTTTGATCACAATGGGTGGACACAAGCCGCTCAAAGAGCATCATGATGATGACGATGAAAAGCAACAATTACAACATTCACAGACCGAAAATTATTCAATCACAATTTGGTTAATAATTTTGAGCATTTTGATTATGATTGGAATCACTATCACCGGTTTTGTGTTAATTTTCATCATCACAAACAGTAATAATATTAACAGTAATTCGTATATAGATAATGATATTATCGGCACAACAGGGAATAACAGAATTTTAATCGATCCTGTTACCGGTGAATTTGATACCGAATCAATGGGTAAAACGCAATCATCCCAATTGCAAACACCACTATTGGTTATTCATTTTACACCCAAATCAGAATCAAAATCATCTGATGAACCACAGCCACAGCAACAGTCTCAGCATCAAGCGGAAGCCAAACGATCGAAACGTTCAGTAACTTCGGGATATATTGATGGAAGTTCATCATCTAATCCACATCTTACCCACCAATCGGGAACCATACAAGAAGCACGATTAGAGCCAATACCAGCCACAGTATCAACTGTTAATTTTAATTCACCTCCAGTTACATACAAGCCGGAGTGTACACGACAAGCGATCACCATGTGTAGTGGATATTTGAATCACAATTATACCGTTTATCCTAATTATCTTGGACACAACAATTTGATGGAAGCATCTCGTTCATTGGGTAAATTTAATTCAATAATCAAATCAAAATGTAACAATCGAATTAAGCAACTACTATGCACCCTACTTGAACCACCGTGTATTGATGGACGATCATTGCCACCATGTCGTCGATTCTGTCGAATTGCGGTGGACAGTTGTGGGGATCATGTGCCCACAAATTCGGATTATGCCGGTGCTTTTGATTGTCGTCGATATCCAGATTCAATTGATCACAATGTTTGTGTGGATCCAAGCGCCGGTAAAAAGTGTTCATCCGATGAATTCCAGTGTCCAGATTCATCGTGTATACCTCGACAATGGACATGCGATGGTGTACAAGATTGTTTAAACGCTGCTGATGAGAAAAATTGTGCTGGTCAAGGTGAGTTTCACATATTCATTCATTCATGAAAGTTTGACCAAAAGTTTGCTTTTCTCGCCTTCGTTCTGATTATGCATCAATTTTATTCGCATGTTTGAGCACTTTGCCTTTCAAATTTTGAATCCCATTATCCACAGACTAGTGTCCATCTCAAATTTTCTATCCATTCGAGCATTTATGATTGCAATTAAGATATTGACAATTAAGACAGTAGCCCATCTCGAATGGAGTAGTTAAATGCACTATAAGCAATACAGATATGCCTGTATACAGCTCTATTTATTCTGACTTGGAAAGTGTATCAACAATTTAAGGATGAGAATCTCTCAATATTAGATCAAAAAATTATATGCGTGTAATATGTCATTCTCTCTCTCTTTTTTCCAAAATTTTTGAACACATTCCATACATCCATCCTCTATCATCATCAATTTAAAATCGGCCACTTTTGGTAGACAAGAATTTTTCTCTCTCTCTTTTTTTGACCACTTTCTTTATCAAACTTTTCCTTCCTTTTGCTCTTCTTGTGTTGAACATTTTTTTTTCTTCCAATTTTTTCTTCACTCCTCTACTCTCTTCTCATCCACCCCCTCATCATCATCATCCTCCTCCTCCTACTTCTGTTCATCATCTTATCGCTTTCACACACAAAATGATCGATTTTCCGATCAGTAGACCATGCAATGTTATGTTGATGTCCACTACTAATCGGTATGCCATTCATGGTATTCACTATGAGCCCCTCAGTAAAGGGATCAAAAAAGTTGAGCAAAGAGAGAGAGAGAGAGAGAGAGAAAGAAAGAGAAAGAGATGAGAGAGAGATGAGAAAAAGGTAGAGAAAACAAGATCAATCCTCTTTCGGTTAAGAGGCCAGTGTGCTTTGGGATAAAATATCGTAAACTCAATGGGCACACACAATACATGTTTGGTGAACAAAATTAGATTCGCCATTATTCTTAAATTGTATTTAGTAGGAGAGAAAGCCTTCGTACCAATCATAAAAAAAGTTAGTGAAAAGCTTAACTCTTACCTCGATAGATAGAGAGTCGATTGTTATATTGGCCAGGGTAATTTCTGTATCGTTTGACCATCATGATTTGTAATGAGTTCATGAAACCATGTGGGACAAGGAATGGATAAAGAGAGAGAGAGAGAGAGAGAGAGAGAGAGAGAGAGAG